>DWGJ01003445.1:0-13364 GCA_018246895.1 Aspitha aspitha aspitha | reverse complement strand
GATGTTAAAGAGCCCTATAGCCTTCCTCAATAAATGGACTATTGAACACAAAAATATATTTTTTACTTCGAACCAGTTGTTCCTGAGATTAGCGCGTTCAACCAAACAAACTCTTCAACTTTATAATATTAAAGTATAGTATAGATATATCACCTATATCAAAAATTAACATTCAATATATAGTTTTTTAAATAAGCCTCATATTTGCTTACCATAAAAGTAACTGTCTACTGAATATTAGAAAATAATGTCATTGTCTGTAAAAGTAATTTTTTTTTATTTGTAAAGTCAGTTTTCCAATAGATTAAATCGCAATAAACAAAAAATATGAAATTTAATTCCATTTAAAAATTCAATTTATCGCTGAATATTAAATGGCCTCGTTTATCCTCGGTGCGTACTTTTCTCTAGCATTTCTGGGTAATGTTTTTCGACCGCAGTGAATGTAAAGAGGGACACGGTTTTACTTTAGACGGTCATTGATCTACTTCAGCGTTCGAGTGTCAGATTAAAAAGAAAGTGATCTTATTAACTAACAAGAATATGAACACGAGAGTATATTACATTTGATTGATTAAATTATCCTACGTCTTGTTCCTGTAATGTATACGCAGTAAAAATCCAACGTGACCTTTAGGTGTGGACTGCGTACGATAGAGATTTTTACAAAAATTTGAACAATATTATGTCGCAAAACAATATTTTATATTCTACATATATGTATATTACCATGTATGTAGCATACATTTGTATCAACTACAATATTAAATTATTTTCATAACTTCAAATAACCTTGGTTATTCATGATAAAATAAACGTCTGCAATTAAACTTTTACATACATAGATCGTTAAGTAAACTAAATAACGTTTTGCTTTCGTACTGTGTACGGTTCAACTAGAATGGCTACCCTTGATGATCCCCCATTATAGAATCTTATCGCGTGAATCGTTTCAAAAAAAACATTTGCATCTGTTTTATAAGAAAGTCACTCTTGATTGTAATAGCTATGATATCGGAGTAATACGATTTGGTAAATCAGTTTGTATTTTCTGCTATTTCAAGAAAGTGTAAAAATTGTTGGAAGAATGGTAAACACATCGCAAGCATTAAAAAGTTAATTTTCATGTTTGTTGTCTGTGGCGCTAGTACCTACTCTATACGAGTATGAGACTTCTTGTCTCTGCCTATTCTGTATCCGCCATTATTCTGCAATAAACGTTTAATCAGTTCCTTATTCCTATTTCCGTGTTTTATTAAGTTTCCTACAAAAATGATGTATCTAACAACATACAAAGCTGTTGCTTGTATATTACGACTCTGTTTAAACCTCAATAACGGGAAGCTCTCGCTCTATCTGCAGGGTTTCAGGGAGTTTTTTGATTTGTAACAATACGCAACGGGACTGTCAAAAATCTTATATCGATACATTGTTATCGGCTCGTCGGGTCCAGCTCATTCCATACATTACAAATCCTTATAATCACAGATAAGTTACATGAAGGTTATTGTTAGATGTCAGTCTGTTGATAAATAATCGTCACAGAATCACATTGTACCGAGGAACACAATAAGTAGAATTGAAAAACAACATCTATTACAAATAAACTGTAGTGACATCATTAAGTCTCTAACAAATACAAATAGGTAAACATCGATTGTAATTGTTATAACTTATTAATGTCCGTTATGTACATATACAAATTATCTAGTACTTGACTAATTTTATTTCTTTTGTTGTCGTTCATCATAAGCTTAATGTATAAAGGCGCCTTAACAAACTGGCTGATGGAAAATTTCTTGTCAACTTATTTATATAAAAACATCGTTATTATTGAATAAAATTGAATGAAACTTATCGATCTTCATATTTAAGGCAGGATGAATAATAAAATCATCCTTATGGAAATGTAACAATATTTATTATGGATTTGTGCACGCGTTGTGAAGCAGAATATATGTACATTGCCAAAATCAGATAGATATTTTAAAAATAATTCAAGCTCTGCGTGATGTTTTCACATCTATTTTTGATTTAAAAGACATTTAAAAACAACACGAAGATGTTAAGCTTACAGATCAGAAAACTATTCGACCTTCACGGCCAATAACATCGTTCGCACGTCCATCCTAATGAACAAAGTACACATTTAGTGGATCGCTACTCCACTTTTTACAATATCTACGTAACAAGATAATTTTCACACGTCCCTGTTCGTCACGATTCTCCTATACTTTTGTATCAATAGTTAATATAATACATAAAAATAATAAATCGATTTTATTCCCAGTCGCAAGATAGTAAGAACAGAAAATGATTATTAGATGTAGATAGGTTTTATATACATATATAGCTTGTTTGTGGTCCAGATTCCAAAAGAATGTTATTGAGTAGACGCGTCAACACAGACATCTTTTGATGGGCTGGACATATTCGTCAAACTAATTTCGTATCATGTCTGTTTACGAATTAGTTTTCATCATAGATACGAGTATATTATAGTAGAGCAGGGGAACCACAGCCAGGGAGTGAGTGAGTGCGAGTGTCCAACAAATAATATGAGGGAAGATGAGAGACCTATACTTATCTTTGTTTAATCACGCATAAAAAAGAGAGACCGGTAGTTAGCCTCATTTGCTTTCTCTTTTTTTTCAGTGGACACATTTTAGGCTAGCTCCCCGCTCTAGTATAATATCTTTATGGCTTTCATTGTCGCTTTTTAAATTCTTATAAACTTTTTCTAATCAAAAATATGAGTGACATTCTTATGTTATGTTTGGCAGCAATTGTAAGAAGTAATGTTAAATTGGTTTTTATCAATCAGTCAATTTCAAAATATCACAGTAACCTGCATTAAAGAAAGGGAAGTTGCGTAGCATACTTATGGTATTCGAAGCTTTTGCGATTTAATGTTATTGTAACGAACAAAAATCTGGTTTTATTTACACATTGGGTAATTATTTCGGTCATAGCCCTGGCAATATATGAAGATAAAAATGTCTTCGAACGGATAACTCCTAGTAACGAATTTTAACGATTTCTTCTAGAATATGAACGTTCTAGTCATTTAATTTTCTATTCTTTAGATTGAAGAAGGTTGAAGAAGAAGGCAAAGTCATTACGTCTGTCGGACCCGTACTTACTATCAAACCGACAGGAACAACTAGTCGGTAGTCCAGAGGGTCAGACAGTGCGGTTATGTAAAATATTTAATTACATGAATTTTAAACATAAGAAATTAATATATGCCTTTTAATAGAGTGCATTTTACAAAATACAAAATACATTAATTTTATTTTGTTCTCAAAGTTATCGACATTTTTACTCGTACATACCTACTCTTACGTACATACTGAGTTTCGTATTAATTAAGAAGCGACCAGTTAGCCTTACTCCACTTCTCACAAACTTGTTTTTATTATAATTATATCTTGTAGTATTTTAAGAACTGGTGAAATTAAACCATGAGTTTCTATTCACTTTTTTGTTGTACAATAATAATATCTGTTATTGTTGCTATAATTTGATTCTTTCGGAAGTGTCTTTAGGGAAAGTTTTCTACCTACTATATTAAGTTTATGCTGATTTGAGAATATGTTGCGAACATACTGCATGTATATGAAGGTATACAACACCATACAGGATTTTCTCGAATTATTTCGCAGTAGTGTTAGCTCAACGGCAGTGCTTTTGCAAATATCTTTTGTTTCTGTTTTTATTACATTCGCTGATTATAATTGTATTGTGATTGTCACAAACGATGTTTCATCTGCATCTGTTTCGACGTGTTATAAATATTTAATCGCTCATTGTCGTAAACGTGCAAGTATCTGAGGTTCAACTCGCTTGAAACGAAACGCACATAGCGTGTTAAATTAGACTACAGTTTACTAGCAGCAAAATAAATGTTTGTATTGTCTAGATATTGCATTGTTAGTTAATGTTAATTGTAGAAAGGAAACTAAAGTTGGCAACTAATCTGGTATTGCAAATATTTGACGCCAACTGTTACCATTTACCAACTGGTAACTCGTTCTTCTTTTTGTTCGTTTAGACAATAAGAAACAGATTATAAATTATACGGTGTCCACAAACTACCCTGGATCGCAGTCTTGGTGACTTCAGTCAGGTGTACAGTCTGCAGGTAAATAATATCGACATTAAGATCGTCAAAGGCGCGATGGTCAAATAATAGACCTAACGGTACTTTACATAACAAGGTTATAGTAAGAATTTTTGAGCCCGAAACAGCATATTCACCTATTTTTTCTAATGTTCATAAGCCCCTGCTCTTTTAATACTATGAGTTCAATAACCGATGTTAGTCATAGGTTAAATGTTATTTAAAAAACAGAGTTTTGCATATTGATTATGGAATCATTTAAAAATAGTTGCTGAAGTTTTTATAATTCAAAAGTGAAATTATAACTTGATTCATATTTACAACTAGTCATATTGTTATTTGTTAGTTACAAGAAGTATTAAATAAATAAGCGCGATAATGACATATATTTTACATAATGAATCAGCGGTCAATGTACAACTCAATTACGATAAAAGAATATGGTTCGAGTGACTTTTATGAAATAAAATAATAACCCTCTCCTTACAGTCGGGTAAAAAGGCTGAATATGGCGCTCATTAGAAGGAGCCTATGTATAGCAGAGGTCGTTGATGATGACAGAAAAAAGCCGGGACTCGAAGTACCCACGCCTGGAGTGAAGGATGAGATCAGAACCGCTGAGCTATCATTAATGTATGTGATGGAACGGTAATAATTAATCATTAAAAATTGATTGATTATACATACGTTGATGGTTACAAATAATTTGTATCGTTTGTATTAATAATGTGAAAGTATATTTGTTATACGATGCCGACACAAACAACAATGTCCTCGTTTTAACTTGGATATGAGATTAATTAGACGGCACTAAATTTCTTAGTAATCTTACTACACGCATGAACAAACAAGAGATCATACATTTAATTACGTACTTTCATTACTGACAAGATTCGCTTTCTAAGCTGTCCATGCTTGTCTACTCGCACAAAAAATATCGGTGAAAATCGAACAGCTTCCGACCATACCTATTTCATGAAACTGGTTAAGAAGTCAATGTGGTACGCCGTCATTGATAAAATGGAAATATTTACCTATGTTTATTTAGACGTAAATTAAATCTTGTCTGTCTAGAAGTTAGTTATGTACATTAATTTCGATACAGTTCGAAATTACTCGAAATAAGTTTAGTACTTTCTGAGAATTAATAATAGAAAGATAATAATGCCAGTAAACGGACGGAGGGTTATGATTTTGGCCGGTATGTGTGTATGTTCATCACTTTGCTTATAACTTGTAATCTAGGTATTTATCATATATGTCGTTGTCCACGCGGGTGAATCCGTAGGGTAAGCTAGTAGTTTATATTTTCATAAATTAGTATAAAATGTACATTTCAATATTTTTTTTACATATATTATTTCAATTTTATTATCGCGCCTAATTAGATATATTTGACTATATAAGAAATTCTTTGCTTAAATACTAGCCATGTGCATGTGTATCACTAAAAAAATTCCCAATTAATTACGTAGTAACAAAATTGATAATCATTTCATATGAAATATTATTGCTATTATCGCTTTTTACATATGCGATTATACTACTTTGGTGTTGTGTGAATGTGTCATTTAAAATATGCGCTCTGTTTTTGTAGGCATATACATTGTAATCTGTAAAGATAGAGATCACAAATTCTATGAATAGCTTTCCCGTGAATCCGTTGTCATACTGCTGGTAAAATAATCTGTGACTAATGACAAACTGTTTAAAAGTATGCGTATTGCTTAGCTTTACACATTTTTCTTCGACGTGGTAATTTTTTTTGTACTCCATGTTGACATTTACCGTCTGATATACATACATACTTATATTTGTAGCAGCGATGGTAAGTTGTGGGATAGGTAGGTGGGATGTAGGTAACTTAACCTAAACTGCAACGCAGTGTGTCTCTTTGCGCTATCGTCGGAACCAACATACGTGTATACGTTCTACTCGAACGCACTAATCTCAGGAACTACTGGTTCGAATTGAAAATTTATTATTGTGTTCAATCGTCCATTTATCGAGGAAGACTATAAGCTATATAACATCACGCTATGACTAATAGGAGTGGAGCAACAAGGACAAATGTTTCAATGACAAACAAATGTTGATGGGACTTTCACTGGAAGATAGAGGAGGTTGGGGAGCATATGTAGAATTCCAGCGGAGTCGAGATTTACGAGGGAAAAACTTTGTGACATTAATTTCCAGACCAGAAAAGACATTTGTATTTATAATAAAACAGGTAATTTAGGTTACATTAAAAATGTTATAATCTGAGCGAGGCTCGGGCGCCCAGCTAGTTACCTACTTATTTAATGGCCAAGTTGAAAGATAACTCCTCCGAATAATTTCCAAGGAATGTCATACAAAAGGAGATAAAAATTTGCATATTTAAATATCGTTATCATTTAATATTAAATGATTATATAAGTAGCTATTTCTTGCGGCTTATTGATATATTTTGTTCACTCATTATAACGCTTTTGCGCCCATGACGCCATCTATGGTGCTTCTTTCATTACAATATATTGGAAATGAGTTCTTTTTGCGCGATTAAAGTAGCCTATATTACTCGTCAGCTCTTCAACTATCTTCATTCTAAAAATCATTAGGTTTAATGAACTAAAATAGAGTCATTTTAGTTAACATTTAATTATATTACAAATACTTGATAAGAAGTAGAAATTTGTGTTTTATCTGTCGACTAAGCATATCTGTGTTTACATTACTTACAAGTTGCTTAGTTACCGCGTTACAACACAAGTTAGCCGGTCTGACCTAGGTGTTTCTTATAAGGCGACAGGCTTACGAAAATTGTTTTTGTTAAAAATCAAGAGTCTGTTCCTCATTGCAATAGGCTGCCCTACCTCATTATAAAAAGACGAAACCTGAAAATTAGAAATACAAACAAAATAGTGTTACAATCACGTTTATTTCTTATCAAACACACATCACAACACTCACACAACAGCCGTTCCAATTTAGTTTCGTAATAAACATACAATTACATGTTTCTCACTTATTACTAATAAATTTATTTACTAGAACTACTTTGACAAAAGTAATAGCACAACACAAAGGACTCGCCATTTAGATTTTTGGTCTCAGCGGAATTAAGATAAGAGATTATCTACGATTGGATTAACATTGTTACTCTTATGTGAAAAAAAATAAAGATAAATAAATAAACTGCGTGTCTTCGCAAAATAATGTTATAGCTTATGTTATTTGGAATGTTGATCGTCGAACGCATCGCGGCATTTGGCAACTCGTCCCCGACCTTTCGCTCGCATACGGTAAACAATGATGCGTCTCATCATGGGCACGCCTTCGCCACTGGCCTAAGAACGTGCACACAAACCTTAATTCTACATTAAACATACAATAATATACAAAGCTATCTACATTTGCGTATTATCACTGTGAAGACCGTGAGGTCAAGGTAACTTTAAATATTTGGTAAATGTTACGCTTCAGTCCGAGCTCGGTGTGCTCCTGCAGGGTCAAGGGCGCGATCGCCCGCCGCCGTGCAGCAAGCACTAAGCGAGCAGATGTGCTGTCGCCAACACTAACAAAGAAGCACTGATCGTAGGGACGGCTGCTGCGCCGGGCTGCACAGGAGTCGGTGTTATGTCCTCGCCGAAAACGTAACTTTTCGATCCCGTGTACGATTTCAAAATCCTGTAGTTAACTTCATCCGTCGATACTTGATTTTTAACAAAATTAAATAGCCTGTTGACAACAACGTAAATATTACCGCGGTCGTCAAAAGTGAAACGGTCTATCCACTGAATGTAGTTGGAGTCACGAGCGATCGTTCGCTGACCGGTCTGAAAATCGACGGTGCTGTTCCATTCGGCGATGGTTGAATTACCGATAAGACCAAAGAAAAGTAAACCCGCTGCGTCCATCTTCATCCCGTCTGTTTGGGAGGCCTTAGTGCCAAGATCCTTCACGTATTGTTGAAGCGCTCTCTCATCCATTGCAAGTGACTCGTTGCGTAAAACTGATGCATTAATGGCGTACAAATGGAAACTCGCCAACGGACAGTAGTATACGGTTCTGTCGACTTTTCCGTCTTCCATTCTGAACTGGGGACCTAGAGCTATGCCGTCGATATTTACAGGTAGACTTATGGATGTTCCATTGATACGGAACATCGCCGCTTCCGGTACGGATGACATTGATTTACGGTCACGTAATTTCCAAGATTTCTTTTCACTGCGTTGAAAAACGACGATACCTGGGTCGGTCGCGCTGTTATCGGTAATGTAAGCGTAGTCACCATCTCGATTGTCAACGACAAGATCATTCAGATAGGTCGTTTTTGAGTTCAACGTTTCAGGAGGGAAAGGTATGCGTTCCATTTCATTTTTGCCAGTCTTCAAGTCAATAAGTACAATCGACGGGGAGCACTTTGTGTCCGGATTTTGGGTTAGAGTCCCCACACGTCCATTATCGAGAATCCACATGATACCGTTACGGTCGATTTCAATATTTTGGACAAATTGTAAAGCCGAACAGTTGCCGACAGCGTTGTCATTCCAGCTGGGGAAGGGCTGAAGACCCGGAGCCGTGTCGCTTTGCGTTGCCGGGATCGTTGCCAGTGTCGCCGGAACTCCTTCTAGCAGTCGAGGCAGTGTTAGAAATATTCTGTCGCCGTAAAAGTTTATGCCAGATATTAAAACGTTTTGGGGTATGTATCGGCTCGTATTTAGGTAAACACCGCGAGCCTCTGGCGAAGCCCATTCGAAGTCGATCACCTTCCATTCGTATATCACTCTGAACTGTTCACGACGAGGGGTTGGTGGGCGCACAGGCACCGAGTTATTTTGAGCGGCGACGGTCGCGCAAACGGCGAAGAGAAAAATCGGTAACATCGTCGGTGGGGGCGCAACCGTGGGAGCGTGTGGTGCGAACGGCGCGAGCGATGCGACTGACGACTCCGGAATAGCGTGCCAAGCTCGGAACCGCCGGCATGTAGTTAGATTTGCAGGTGTTATTATAACCTGATATATGACACTGACATGACCATTAAAAGGGATCTGTAACTTTGATATGTATTAAATGTAATAAACAGATATTTATAGAAACAATTACACTTTTTAGAGTGTGGGCGTTAAGTTTTATAATATGTGGAAAGTGCCTATGCATGTAGATTATGTGATTTGTCGAATAAGGGTGCAATAAAAGGCCGGCGGTTTCACCCTTGCCAGACGGAGGGTCTGGCGGTCTGGTGATTTACATAGATACCTATAGCAAGCGACAATCGATTTAATTAATTTTTTACGCAAGTTCTGACTGGCGTATAAAAAGAAGAGGTGTTTTTAAGTCTATGGAATTTCTTATCGCTTACACTACACTTTTAAATGGGAAATGACGAAGTATTTTTATCGTAAAAGTTACATTTTTTTTCATCAATGGACCGTACTCTCCATGTCTATTGCTTGAGTACAAAGACCCAGGACAAATATTTGTGCGATGAACATGATTTTTCTTGCAATAAAAATAACTGATTACCGTGACAAAACTCTATGACTGTGTGTAAATTTTTCTCAATATATTATTATTTAAATATGAAAGATTGGTATAATAATTTAAAGATGTCGGCTACTGACCGATTACCTTAGTCCCACAAATTTGGTGTGCAAAATATCATAACATATGTGGGTATTGTATAGTAGGTAATAAGTGTACAAAACTTGCGTTTGGCAGCCAGCACACCAGATGGAAGTAAGATGCAGTCTAATATGTACGAGTATGTAGTTGCGCTTGCCTAAAAAAGCCTATTCATATAGGGAACGATTGGGAGATAAACTTGTATTGCCTATGTCATAGGCCCTATGATATCTATTCGATACCTATTCCTGTGTACTCGTCCGATCTTAGTAAAGTTGTAGGTATTATAACTTTCAGCCTTAAAAACATGCATGCGGGAAGTAATTTGTCTGGCAACAGTGACTGCACGCATGAATGATTGTCCAATCGTGTTGCCACTCCTTTAATTTAAAGAATACCAGGTATATGAAACATTGATTAAGTTGACGTCATTTCCAGGTACATACTATATCTGGTCTTTGATTTTTGCTTTCTGTCACAATTATAGGAACAAACATAAACAAGGGAATATTTGTTTATAGACATACTGCACGAAAATTAAATTACAGAAAAACTGTAGGGATGGCGCTTCTACTTGTGCCGTGAAGAAATATATAATAAATAAGTAAATGTACGCGTATGTAGGTCACCTTATATAAATGTTATCTTTCTTTTTTAGCAGTTCTTGCATTGTTGTTTCCTTTTATATGACAGACTCACCTTCCATTTCAGTGCTTAGGTGACAAAAGTTATTACGAACTCGTTCTAGGTAGACGTTCCGATTATGTCGTGGCATCCGCTTTTCTATGGATGGTAATGAGTATGGGCCATGAAGTATATTAATGTCTATTTATTTAAATTAAATTTAAATTTTAAATTTAAAAATTATTAAGTTTTCAGAGTTTTCTGTGATTTTTATTAAGTTAAAGTTATAATTTGAAAAAGAAAAGATTCATTGACCTGTCCTGGATTCCGAGGTTTTACCATTTTTATGTCTAATTGCACTCCACTATATGCAGATATTGTAAAGAGGATAAAGAAACACCCATGCACCTCTTGCTTTGCTGCAACGCGCTAAATAACAAACGCAGCATTCATCTAGGCAAACATGAACTACATCCAGATGAAGACAATGCCATAAAGAAGATCCTGGACTTCATCAAAGACATTGGACTTTATGGCGAGCTCTTACCAAGGCTGTGGGCACAAACGATCTGTAATAGGTCGAAGTGCCTCGAGTCGTAGGGCTCAGCCTTCCAACCCCAAATAAAAAGTACCACCGCTTTTGGAGAAGTACCACCGCCACACCTATTTCTGCCCTGAAGCAGTTCTTTCAAGTGTGTTTCGGTCCGAAGGGTGTGGTTGCCGGTCCACTTGTATACCAGAGGCGACCATCTTAGTCCTCAAGAGCAGCAAAGCATCTGTGACCGACTTCTAATGGGGTAACGAGTAACACTTACTAACTGCACTTACTATCACATACTAACTGGGCTAATATCACTAACATTCCCATTTCTGCAGTCCTGTTATTAAATAATACTCACCAACTAATTCTTATTAACACCTATACTAACTGAATTCACACTAACAGTCAGCTCCCTACAGCCCTGTTGGGAGTCGGTTATACGAGTAGATGTCCATGTGCGGTAGCGGCCACTTGTGACTGCTGCCTGCTCATTTGCTACTCTATTCTAATAAAAAAAGTATAAGTGAGCACTAAGGATTACTTAAAAAATTAATAACAATCAGTTACCTATTTATTCTCAAAATTATTACCCCTTACCTAGCTATCTACGAAGTTAATAAGAAGTAGATACCTAATGTATTTGTCGTAAGGTCGCACTCTAATTAACAAAAAAAAAAACTACCGTTCTCGTAAGATTCTGATTTCCGAAGTAACATCATCAGGCGGCCCTCCAGACCAAGAGTGCACCCGCCGCAGTCTCCCCGAGTCGGGAATGGAGCACCGGCCGCCCCACGTGGCCGCCAGCTCCTCTGCTTGCGTCGATGTCTTCATCAACTTACTGTCAAACACTATCGTTTCAGACGAGGACGCCGTCCCGCCTGCACTATTCGATCCACTAGTCCTTTCATTCGAGTTCACTTCGTCTAATAACGGAGCATTCTCATCTGAGTCGGTACACTCCTTGTCCATGTTTGTTACAAATTTATCGTAATAGAAATCGTAAATAAATCGACAGATATCGTGCGTCGACTGCGAGTGTCGAGCGCGTACTGGACATTTGTAAATCTACCTCACATATCAATATATCCATATCTTATCGAGTGCAAATAAAAACTTCCGAAGGAATAAGGACACTTGTTAATTTCCAAGGGACCGTTTAGTAAACAAATAATGATGTAATTTCGACCAGAGGGCGAAAATTAAATTATTTTCTAACCATTTTAAGGCTGGTGTTTTTCATATTTTGTGTGTTAAAATAAAATCCACATTATTAGCATTTAAATAGTGAATAATGTTGGCAGTAATATATTTCTTTAAAAGCTCTCTTAAACAAATTAATTTCTCATTGCAAATATTAACAGATTTTTGTCTTCGAGAGGTCTTATTAGGGCCTAAAAATAGACCGTTAGTTACAAATATCCGTACATTATTGAACGGTAATACTCGATAAGCAACTACAGATATATGCTAATCCGATTGAAGTTTACTATAAAATAGTTTAAAATTTAATTTTGTTGAAATAGAGGAATGGTCGGAGTTGGTAAGCGGTAATGTGTTGTGATCCGCGTATCGAACTATAGCAATACTTAGTTAAAACTGTTTGCCGCCATTTCGAGAAACCATTTTTAAGAACCACATTGTTTTATTTTGTAGTCATAAAAGCAGGAATAAAAAACAAATTTATTCATTCATTTATTTAAACCAAATATATATTATACATATATTTCCACTTACAATCTATTAACTGAATTTTTCGAATCCATTCGTTTTTAAATATTTTTTTACATTAAGCATATAAAAATATTTGTTTATGAATTCCTTGCGTTGTTAAACTCTCTTATATATACACGATATTCATGTAGAAAAAATAAGTTTTAACCAATAATATGATATAATAAATACATTTGTTATGCTTTCTCTGGGTATCGACTTCGGAAATATTACTTCTTCCGTAATACCGTATCAAAATCATTATGTAATTTCAAGGCATAGTTATTAAATTTGGGTGTTTACTGACATGAATTTGTTAACAAAATTATAAATAATAATCAGCAGTCAAAATACAATAGAATAATTATAGTCTCAACTGGGCGAGCTCTTGAAGTAACGCCGCTTCATTATCGATCTTCGCGAGTTGGTTCAACTCCAGCTGCTTACCGGCTGCCTTTTGCTGCTTCAGCTTGTCGATGTCGCTCAGTTTCTGAAAATAGTTCAAAATAAAAATATCGCCTCGCTATTAGCATTGGTAGCTGAAGGCCACGGGTGGCAGCGGCGTAATCGTTTGCTTGTTTTCATATAAATACATATTTGTGACCAGATCCGTGATCGACAGTGGAATGGTAAATTGACTTACTGCTCATAAACAAAGGAGCATCATGAGACTTAACATGGGGTGTAAAACATGTCTGTACTATTATAACACAACTAAACCTTATTGATGTTCTTAATCTTCTTATCTTTGTCCGGGTC
>DWGJ01003444.1:0-13365 GCA_018246895.1 Aspitha aspitha aspitha | reverse complement strand
ATTACAAAGACAATAATAAATAAATATATGACTGGGGACAATTCTACTACACACGGCTGTCTGATCCCAAGTTAGGAAATTTAATGCTTGTGTTATGGTGACCGGACAGCTGATATACATACGATATAGTACTTATATAGATATTTTTATTACGCCCAGAAACATAACAAACACATTAATGCGCTCATCATACAAATGTTTGTCCTGGGTGGGAATCGAATCCACGACCTCCGGTTTTGCAGTCAGGGTCCCTAACCACTCGACCAAGAGGCCAGTCAGTCTAAATAAGTCTAAGTTTTCAGATATGGAATCGAATCATCGATAAGTATTACATATATTTTAAATGTTGCGTTCATAGATAGGCAGAGTAAGTAAAACGACGTTAGGTAAACGGCTAGGTAATTCATTACTACACGTTACGTGAAGCAATTTTTCGGTCAGTTTATTTTGAAGAAGCACGGCGTCGCATAGAAAGTCGAGACCTTGGCATTAGCCTTGTGCGTGGAAAACAAGTGACGATGCGGAAGCGAGCGCGCATTGTTTTAGCGTAGACCGGCGGTGCGGGGGGCGACGAAACACGAAGAGTAAACCGGATGGTATTTGCGTCAAAACTGAAACTTGTATCATGTAAATGATTCGATTATACTTCGTCTACTGAGATACGAAACCCATATAAGCGAGTGTTTTTGGCGACACTTCTGTACAAATATACAGCAGTCGTATCGACTACAACTGTAAAACTTTTCATATGATATAGTACAGTACAGGGGTACCTTATATCCTATATGACTTTCAGAAAACATCAAACGCGATAGCAATTTATAGATTATACCACTGCCAAAATAGAATGTATCTACCTATTGAGTTTCCGTGCTTGGAAAGTGTCAGCACTTAACTCGATGCTGATAATGGAAATATTTATCTTTATTGTAAAATTATTGGATAAAAGACCCGCAATACACTTAAAAATGTTTGAATTATGGTTTTAGTTGCTAATGTGTATCTCTAAAGTAAAATGAAAAATCCTTTGTCCAACAAAAGGTGCGCTCCCATCGTTATTTCTAAAATTTGTTATTTAACATAGTCATCGAGTAATACCTACTCAAATGGCTTGTATAGATTTAAAAACAAAGATGTTTCTGTAAAAGCATGCTTCACCCTAATTACGCATCGGTAGGTATCAAAAGTTATCTTAAAATATCTTTCACCTTGAAAATCATACTTACATAATAATATTACCTAATAAACGGATAGTGGCCAGCGTCATCCGGTAATGTACGAGTAGATTACACAAAATATTTACGACCTGGTGGAATCTCTTAAAACAATTATTATTTTTTTTATGGCGAATTTCAGGCCATTTTAAAATTGTAGTAAATTGGAAATTAGAACGTCAGAATTTGACTCAACTTAGAACTAGATTTTTGCACACTGAATATAGCAATACTCGTTACTTATGTATATTCAAAACTGCCAGCAAACTAAATAGTAGGTTAGGTGTTTATATAGTAATCAGTTGCTAATGATAGCTAATGGGATCAATAATCACGTGATTATTTTATTACCCTATTTATTTTGTGACACGTCAATTTTTTTAATTATTATTTAATATTTTTATATTAAATATTATTTCACTTAATTATTACACAGAAGTATGTTCTATTTGCTCTGGCGGACTAATTTTAAAGTTGACAGTCTCTTTTCTTAGGTTAACTTAACAAAACACCTTATACATATCTATGTACATTATACAATAATGTGTGTATCACGTGGACGATCTCAGTTTTAACGTATTTCTTATTGTATATTTGAACATTACCTGATCATTAAAATTCTTTTTGAATTTGGGGAGCTCAGGAAAATACGGATTTATATTTTCTTTGCGCTATCATTACTCTAATTCATTCGTGTTAGAAACTTGTAATAACAAAAGTAACATTCTTATAAAATTTATATTTGAAGGCATTTCAATTCGTATCTTTCAATATTATATTAGGCGTAGCATCATTATAGAAATAAAAGTAGAAAACAATACTATACGCACCGGCATAGCGTTGGTTATTAATATTATGCCGTTGTTGGTTGTTGGTTGGGAAGACCGCGTTCGGGTTGCATTACACTTACAGTGACCGCAGCGCAACAAAAACAAGCAAAGAGAATGTCCTCAATCGTGCGTGTCCTGTCCCGACAGGGTTCTCTACGCTCAGTGCCAACGAAGAGAAAACTTTATACATTTTGTCAACATTCAGAAACCTTAAACAGTCAATTAAAATAATCATAACCATAATTAAAATAACCATAATTTCATTGAATAATTTTGTAAATTAGTTAAATATCTTTAATATCACTTAAATTCAATATTAAGTAGGTACCTACTTCACTCAATAAACCTTATTTTATGTTTCTGTGCATTATTACATAAAATCATCGCCCTCTTAATCTGTATTAAATTTCGTTACCCGTCAGACCCTTAAATAACAAACTTGGATGTTACAATTAGATAAACTATTTTCGAAATTGACAAGAAAATGTTCACCGAGAATAAAGAAATAACGAAAAATGTGAATGTGAACCAACCCTGCTTTATCTTTTCTCTTAACCCGTTGCGTGGTGGCGGAGAGCGGGGGCGGGGCAGGAAGCCGCAGGACATCCGACACGTACAGGAAGCAGAACCAGTTCCAGAGGCTTTGTCCCTCACAACCTCGCGCCTCTCGCCTCCGCGCCTCCCGGACTAACCACATTCCGACAGCCGATGCCAGTGCACAGTTTGGGACTCCGGGCGCTCTCCATTATTGCCTTTTATCATAGTCAGACATAATATGCGACGAAACCATTATTTTCCTGTAAGTTACATATATACATAGTGGGAATGAACCTTAATCCGGAACTGCTTATTTGTATTCATATGGGCAGTCACGATTATTGTCAAACTTATTTGCACCATTTATCTTATGTAAATAATATGACGTACTTTTGTATCGGGCATAAAATATACATGATAACCACATACAAACATGTATACAATTACATTTTACGGCATGTGTAAAATAATGTACTGTTTTGAAACAAAAAGACTACATAATTAAAATAATTTAATACACATCTGATTTATGTATTCAGGCTATAAATAGTTTACAAAACAAATTCTCGAGTATCGAGACAGGATTGGAGACAGTATTTTCTAAAATAAAACGGTCTACGTCGTCAAAGATATGATTAATTCTTACGATGTCTGTACCGTGCGGAAAAACGTCGGCCCCCAAAATAACTACTGAATAATGCCGACTCGTGTTCCACTAGACTCGTGGAAATGATGGCTAAAGGCGGTCGGCGCGCGCGCAACTTCCGGAGTGGCGGGTAAACATGGCGGCAACGATCCAACATGGCGCAGTTTCCGGCCGCGCTGATTCACATATAATGCCGACGGGCACTGGCTTGCTCACTGCATTTCTGTTCTCTGATTCAGACTTACGCAACATGTATTTGTCCACGGAACAGAACGTTGTTGAATTCACTATTTGGCATAAACTCAAGGTTTGTGATGTCTACCCGAAATCTGCAGACACAATTATTTGTTATGTACCTATACGATTTGTAACGAAATGTAAATGTGATTAAAGGAAATAATATAAAGTAATCACATCCAAATCCTTGTACAAGAAGATACCGTTAGAAATCTCAGTGCGAAAACATTTGATCTTATTTTTCATATTTTCCATACAATACATACAATTAGTTGTTTAAAAAGTCCGTCGCAAATATATCAACAAAAAAAAATGTTATACAAACAGACTTATTTCACGGTAATTTCTTAAGTTTGGCTAAGATTGCAAAGTAAAGTATTATTTAATAACCAATAGTGCAGGGTTACACAAGAAAATAAAATAATACACAGCCGATATGCACCGCTATTATATTAAGTTACGTGCGTTTTAGAAAAACAAATCTCACTACACTATAAACGGTTAAGTTAAAAAAACCATGAGAAAAGCTTAGAATTCTTAGCACACCTTATAATTTTGTGTAAAATTCTTTAGTGTGTAAATATGGTTTTGTATAAAATGTCTGCCAACTTGCACCTTGTCAGCGCGGTATCCTCCGTCATCGAAACCTTCTCAATATGATAGAAGATACTGGTTCAACTAAGGAACAATAAAATTTGAAGGAAAACTGATACTGTTCTCTGTAGGCACATTTATAACATTTGGCATAAAAATAAATAAAAAAGTGATATGGATTTTCATTAAAATAACTATAAACGATAAATATAATACCGATATACTAGAAGGTACGCACTAATAATTGAAAATAAATCCGATGTTAAACAAAAACACATTTAAATACGAACGTAGGAAAACGTGTGTAGATAAAACGCTATTGAGAGCTGCTTTTTGTCCTCATTCCATCGATGTTCGGAACTTGAATGCATAATTTAAGTAGTTTTTGACAATAAGATAAACTAACGTCGACACGAAGCGAGGTAAGCGAGCAAGGTTGTCGCTCCGGCGGCCGTGGCAGTGAACTTGCTTTCTTCGCCGCCGCGCCTCTCGAACAACCGTGAACTGTTTTAATGCCGCCTCAGATACGACCAGCAACAAATGCTAAACAGAGTCCGCACTCTTCACCCTACGCTTTTTCCCAAAGATGGTATGTTCAAATCGATTAAAAATCAATTATAACTAAAGTACACGTCTTATTTAAGTCGAGATGTAACTACTTCGTATTCAACGTCGCATACAATTAAAATCAGACACCGGTTACTTCTACTTATCTAAGAAGTTGTGGAAATTAAACTACATTTTGATCATGACATACTTCAGTCATAAAGCTTGACTAACATTATTTTTGCAGCTTACGCACATACAACCCGTACTGACTTACACGCAATACGGTTTAAATTTATCTACGGTTAACCGAAGAAAATAAACGTACCTACACATATATTTAAATTAAGCAACAAAACCCATTTAATTGCAAAAAGATAAAATGGTTGAATAACAAAATAAATTGATCATAAACATAGTCATGTGTGTAACATGCGTAAAAATTGTTCCAAATTATCATGTTGACATGTTTAATAAACAAATATTGTTATTTTTTAAATTTATATTTTTTTTGGGGTTTGAATACAATGAGTACATGTCAGCCCCATTGTTAAACAAATAGATGCTTATCAAGATATTAAGTAGAAGGCTCTAACAGCAGCTCTAATGGCGCCACTTCCGCGTAGCTCATCCCGCTGCGCGACCCAGCCTCGTCTCCCGCTCCCGTTACCAGCGCGCCGTTACGTGACGCGCCTGACCCGGATCCGATGTGCACCTAAACGCACTGCTACGCAAAAAGGCACTAACTGTCGCAATCACATCATCTGTACACTCACGACATACACACATTAATGTAATCCATCCATATTCGTGTTCGTATGGGTGGATTACAATGAGGATGCTTACCGCATATCACGAACGTTAGGTCAGTGGAATGGTAAATTTTATCTTATTACAATATAATAAATGAAGCGGAAATTGTGCACTGTCGCCTGGTAATATGTATTAACAATATTGCATTCCGATATCAAATATCTATATTCTAACTCTAATATATTTTACTTTAGTTAAAAATTACTGACGTTCTGACCTCTATATGAACTTTCATGCCAATAGTTCTACTGTCTCATCTACAAATATTCAGGCGAGCTTAATAGGAGCGAGTTATCAAGAAATGCAGACTCCCAAGTAAGGCTTTCGTCACATACAGCATATTTTTAACGGTACCGTTGTAGAGTACGCAAGGACCCAGATAAGAGTCATCAGTAATTAAAAACAGCGGTGCGAGTTGGACCGCTAGGCTCGGGTGACACTCTTCGCCGGGTGGCGACGGGATCACATTCCGCAAACGTCGCGCTTATTAGACAAGTCGATCTCTGCTGTACTAGTAGCTTACACTGCTCATTACGCTAACAGGACCTACAAATACCTGGTTATAACACGTATAAGCAGAGTTTTAATTTGCTTTGTATTTAATTTTTATATATGTATTTATTTGCACTTTGTTGTATCTAACCTACAAAATTACACAGAGTAGATTCAATGCTTCAAGGCATTCTCTACCAGTCAACCCTTATTGTGAAATACTCTACATCTATCTACTCATTGAAGATTATATTAATAAAATCTTTGGACAAGTAAAGTGACCCAAGTGTGTCGCATTAAGCCCAGGCTATGGTGTGGTAATTAGATACAATACTTGTATATAGAATGGAATTCTGAAATAGATAGTTTTTCACATCGAACATTTGCACTAATCACACGGATATTTATTTCGATTCGGCTCTCAAACTCACAACCTACGGGTGAACATTCACGGTCATTTTTATACTATAGATTACAAATTTACAAAACGGACCAATAAAAGTTACATCGAAGCAATCAGTAGTTCGTTGACAATGTCAATTTAGGAAACGTTGCCAACTGGCTATTTGAACTGGACGGTATCGGTGCGTGGGCGCACTTCCTGGCGCGACGCGCGGCCGCCGGCACCTCGGTATGCCCAGACGGCGGCAAACGATAAGTGTTCAGCTACTGACTCAACACAATTACGAGTAATACTAATAAGAAAAACGTTATACGCGCGATAATTTACGTTCTATTCCATTATTAACTTGCGTTATACATATTACAATCGTGTAAATTGGAAGATACCTAATGCAAGTTAATTGTACCTTCTAATGTTGTAGTGGTGGTGATTTAAGGATAAGGGAAAGAACGGGCCTCTAATCGTTATGTTTAAGAAGAAGTGGCCGATCTACACTTTTGTAAATAGGAAATCCCGAGACTCCGCAATGTAAAAAACAGATGAACAAAAAACATAGTACCTATATACTGTGATGTATATATAGGCTCTCTGTAATGTACATATACTTATTATTTTAAATACCTAGTACCTTTTTTATATATTAATAAACATATAGAACTCTTTGCTTTGGTGATTATATATTACAATTAATCCAAAAGTGAAGAGGAAGTCAGATGATTATGATTATTCCTTGCAAAACATTATATTTTTTTTCCTAAGTTTACAAACACTACTTATTATAATGATTTTTCGGTTTTTTATGAAATTGAACATGGTCCTTTTCGAATCGAAAAAACCGGATTGAATGTTTTTTTAATTTATTTCAAAAGATTTATGGTTTAATTATTTTAAAGTAGGTACCTCTTAAAAAATCACGTAATAATTTTTCTGTAACAACTTGTAATGAATATTTATATTTATACTTAATAAAAAAATACTTAAAATACAGGTTCGAAAAAAGCATATTGAATCTCAATATCTCAATTTTCAAGTATATAATATTACAGACAACAAAATATTAATCAATAGAGCGAACTAAGCACACAATGAACTGTTAACGCCATTGACAATATAGCAGATATTTATTTTTGATCATAAAAACTAAACAATTGTGAGGCAGTCTATCTTCCCAGACAGCATGGAGCAACATGTAAGGAACTGAGGCGACAATGACTCCGGTCATCCAGTGAAATTATTAATTGGGATCTACGGACATAACAAAGAAGCGGAAATATAAACCTTCTTCAACGCACCCCTGCCGCAGGAGGTGCTTTACCTGACTCTTGCCCTGCCTTTATATCCCCGTTTAAAAGAAGCTATTTATTTACGACACCCTGTGGGAATTGCGTAACTATGCCGATTTCAGTATAGGGCACGATGACAATAGATACAGAAAAATTCATATTAGACGATGTAATGTCCAATTAAAACAAAACTAGCAAAACTGATGTGCCCCCACAAAATACAGTGTCAGCTTATAAGACACCCAAGATATAAGTTCAGTTACGATTAGGATGACAATGGAAATAATCCATATTTTACTGCAAAAACAAAACGGTTTCAGAAGAGACGTTCGCATTATAGAAATATTTGGAGTATTATAAAAAAAATTAACAACAACCAAAAGAAATATTAGAAAATGCATGGTAAATTCCCATTGAAATAAGTTTATAAAATCAGTGGCCATCCTAAATTGTCTAACATTTCTGTCCACTGGCCGCTCCATATCACACAGATGGGTGTCAAACAAATCCATGGATGGTTCCTAGAAGGGATCACGCGGCGCTTTAAAGACCCTTACCTTTTTTGTCCCTTTAAAGATAATAAATGATGCTGTTAAAAAAAAGAATCGACCTGTTCAGTAGATAACGATCGGGAGATGATTTTTATGGAAATGCGCGCCGGAATTATAATGATTAGGAATCCTTTGGGATGATGCGGTGCGCGCTGAGCAGACAATACGTCGGCAAAAATCGAAACTCCAAAAGAGTACCTTCCTAATGTATCATAGACCAGAAACATTCGTTTGACTAGTTTCATTTGTCCGTTTTCTATTCGGATGTAAATATTTTATACGGTAAATAATTATTTACCGTATCATCGTACTAAATTCAGTATACAAAAAATTATATTGGTACATATAATATGTACACTGGTACATTGGTACATATAATTGGTACGTATACATATAATGAAATATTAAGTATATGTATACATATTTTCAATGATTTTATTTATTTTGTATTACGAAGTGGCCTTTATTTGCCTGCGTGGAAATCAATAATTGCCAGTTTTTGCAACATTTGTCATTGCTACTCCACTCCTACTGGTCATAGCGTGATGTTATATAGCCTATAGCCTTCCTCAATAAGTGAACTATTGTTGAATAGTCTAGTCAATAGAACAAAAATATTTTTTCAATTCGAACCAGTAGTTTCTGATATTAGTGCTTTCAATCAAACAAAGTCTTCAGCTTTATAATATTAAGTATAGATGTGTAGAACTGATACAATTTCTTTTAGTAGTGAATTATGTAAAGATTCATAAACACTAAAAGTACAAATATATAATATGTACCTATGTATACGCATTTTCAGCACCAAATCTATTTTTGCAACTGTATACAATCGTGCCTTACGAATTTACGGGAATACATTTGCGAACGCCCGTTGCAGTCACGCAGTTACCGGGTTACCGCATTAGATAATAAAAGTAACGCCGGCGTCTACAGGAACAATGCGCTTACCTTAAAACCTCTCCTCTTAAGGATCTATTTTGCTTGTAGTCCTTTATATTCGAAATTCTAGCAAATAATGGACATTACATAAAGCACTCGAGTCTTTTGGTCATTCTTTGTTGTCTTCCATAATAGAAAAATACAACTATATTCCAGCTTTATTTGTACATTTATCGGTTAAAAATGAATGGATTGTAGATTTAGCCGTTAGTGTCGCTTATCTTTGCCAATTATTTAAAATATTCTTAACCACTACTGGTTAGTGATAACAAAGTTTTCTCTACTTGAGGCACTCATTGTTCATAATGTGAAAAACAGTTAAGGCAAAAACGATTGGGATACTTGAATATGTAGGTAGTGAATATTTATACATATTATGTATATAATAACATTTATTATACTATTCTGATCCAAAAGCGTAACCGAATTACAAATCTTCCGACTATTTCCTGAGTCATTGAACGATTACCTAAGGATTTCGAACTACGGATAAATTTTTTAGATAGATAGATAATAAATTTTTCATACCGCTTATGACGGCTTACTAAATAATTATGTACCTAGTCAAACCTAGTAGATATCTGAATGTAATATCAGTAATCTGTGCTAATAAAAGACAGAAAAATATGCACTGTTTTAGAAACAGATCATTCTTGAAGAATATGTAATTCAATTTTTTAAAATTTTGAGTCTGTTCTCTCTACCATAGCACAGTTACGAGTTTGAAAGAAGCTCGACCCGTCTCGCTGCGCGAACAAAGCACAATGGGCATCTCGCTCCGAGTCGGATATCTAAAGGAACCACCACTGTTTACCACTTCGTTTCCCATTCAATCTATTGTTCGGAAGTGAAGAAGTGCTTCATACTGGAAATATAATGTTTCCCTTTGTACCAAGTTAATATTTTAGTCCGAACGAAATTCACTTCCATTGTATCCCGCAAACGTTACCTGCCATTCAAAAGTATAATAAGCCTGCGGATTGCATACTTATTATACGAAGAGCGTTATAAATAGTCGAATATCTTTGAACAGATCATAGTATGCCTAATGCAAAGTGTGCATTACAGAAGTTTATGAGTGGGCTGGCCGTTGTAATTGATCGACGCAAAAAAGGTAACAAAAGAATGTACCTAGGGATCGATCCATCGTGTTATCATTCGTAAGAAACGAAAAATAAGGTTTAAGAAAGTATTTTTAATGGTAGAGTTATCTAAAGATCAGCCTCACCTACCTAATTTTTCATGGCTTCTTTTATTTTCGTGGTTAAATATGGCTTACCTATTCTTAAGTAAGTATTCCTGTAACAGTTGTTAGACCTAATATGTAAGTAAATAAATGGATAATCACAGGCACACTGCAGGCAACAAATAGTGGAAGATTGTAAACTTATCAACATTGTAAAGCATAAAGCATATAATATAAGCGTGTAGGTAGTGTGGATGGACGGAGCTCGTTGTGCTCTCGACCTTGAGTGACGCTAAAGCATTTTCCTACTAACTTCCTACTCGATGCCTTCTTGACATGCCTTAGTCTTTAATCGCCCGTCGTCGCTGTTACATTGCTTTAACTAAACACGCATGTATGTTCGTATAGTAGGTATATATATAAATCAGCCACTACTTCAAATACTTCACGTGCATTAAGGAAATTTTCAAAAACTTAACTTTATCAAAGATAAAAACTATAGGACGCGAACTACGTAAAGTACATACAAATATTACATATAGGCGGTTAGGTAAAGTAGGTAAGGTTTTATCTCTGTATCAAATGTTTTATGTGAAATAAGTTCAAGGAAACAAAATGATAATAAAAGTGATTACAAATAACAAATACAAACATCACACGTTTTTTTGCAGCGTATCACAGTGCCTTACGTAACGCGACACAAAAACCGCGGAACCGACAATTTTGTCACTGTTATTCTGGTTTCCAATCCAAATACTAGACATTGAAATACAATTGATGTAAACTAAATACGCTCATTGTTTGGACAGTAATTGAAGGTTTATTTTTAAAAATTAATAAGAAAACATTAACGAAGCAGAACGATCTATGTGGGAATTTGGTTAATTCAGGTTTTGTTAAAATTAGGAATAGATAAATTATCTGCTTTGTTGGTCTTAAAATGATTTATATTGTTGGATTTTCCTCCTTTCCTCAACGGCAGAGAATCCTAAAGTATTTAGAGTTAACGAGGTCTTATAGAAGAATTATTATTTTCTGCAATACAATGATTTGAAACTGTAAACATGTTAAATATAAATAAATAACTGAATAAATAACTGGGGACAATTCTACACACGGCTGTCTGGTCTCAAATTAGGCAATTTAGTGCCTGTGACCGGACAACTGATAAACATACATACGATATAGTACTTATATAGATATTTTTATTACGACCAGACACAGAACAAACAAATGTGCTTATCACACAAATGTTTCTCCTGGGTGGGAATCGAACCCACGACCTCTGGTTATGCAGTCAGGGTCTCTAACCACTCGACCACGAGGCCAGTCAAAAGTATAAAAAAGTATAAAACATTACTAAGAAAAAGACAGAAAATCTCCGCAAAATGAAAAAAATCTCATTTGGTCGCAACCTTTTTTACGTATGATTACTAGAATCTACGGTTACTTTAAATGACGTAAATTACAATTCGCCATACGAGACAATCCCAGTAATGGCCTACGTGTCGCACATCTCTCGCGACCTTTGTATAACCTGAATGGATTTGCTTTGCGGGTCGGGGGTTTCTTTCACATTGAAAAAATATATACTTCCTGAACATACACAGTGGCATAACACCTAGTGGCAAGGCAACAGTGACTGGTGGAACAATGCGGCAACGCCACGACGCGGCCAAACACAATGTGTCGTATCGCGTCGCGCCCTCGCAATCTTCCTAATGAGTGAACCCTTTCACACTTCGGACAAAGCTGGGCTTTCACGGGTGATGTGACATGTATTAACAGCCTCGCCTTTTGTTAATCTCGACTAAAATAATTTTCAGCATTCTGAAAACGTACAAAAACTAACAATTCCCAGGTGATTACCATTAAGTGCATCTAGGACCACGTAATTCGCAACTAAGTACTCGCACATTAGGCAGACATCATCTCTTTTGCGGCGTTCATATAATATTAAATATTATGTTATGATATGATTTATACATGGCCAAATACTTGCAAATAAAGTTTGTTGTACGCAATGAATGCAAATATGTAGGTATGTAGAAACGATTTTAAAAAGCATATCAAAGCGTTATTACAAAAATTACTTCATGATTGACAGCAGCTTCTACAATAGAGAATTGAAAAAGCAAGCAAAACACAACTACAAATTTTATTGCGAATTGTATGAATTTAGTGAAAACATTGCAAATATTAACTTGAAATATTTTTTGAATTTGAAATGTTTAGACGTGAAGCTTGAAATTTTCTTAATAATAATTCCCTCTCGCACTCTCTGTACTGTTCCACTGTGTTCCTCATAGTGTCGTTAATTAATGAAAAAATTGCTTACAAATAAAATCAAATTATTTACGTGAAAAAAATTGATTTTGGTTACTCTGCAGACAATTAGTCAAACTTCGCCCACAAACGATTGTAGCAGGAATAAAGTATTATAGACTGACATAATAGTTGCATCACTAGCCGGCACATTGCTGTAATAATAAGGATATT
This sequence comes from Aspitha aspitha aspitha, assembly GCA_018246895.1. Lineage (NCBI taxonomy): Eukaryota > Metazoa > Arthropoda > Insecta > Lepidoptera > Hesperiidae > Aspitha > Aspitha aspitha. The sequence goes on along the minus strand of DWGJ01003444.1, from coordinate 592 downwards.
AGCAGTGCTACGTGAGCGCTAGGTGCGGGGGGCGCTCAATAGGAAGCAACTGTAAAGATAAAGAAGATAACGATATGCAGCAAAAGCATACGTTAGAAAGAGACAACACGAAGTCACGGGGTTAATCGACAAGACGAGTCCAAATAACCGCTGTGTGTAAGTTTACACAATTTACATTGAGCGCAATGTAAGTGTTGAACGCTGTGACATGTATTCTAATGACGTAACATTCTACAAATAAAATTTAATAGGCAATTAGATGCCTATTACATGAGATGAGATGTACATGAGAATTATCTAACGTGTATGGTTGTAGTTTCACACAAATAATGTGATAGAAAATATCAAATGTTAAATGGGATGTCTGATACTGACTTTTTTCTCCTCTCATTCACTACATCTTATCATGTTATGCACCCATTTCTAACAATTGTCAAGCATAAAATAAAAATGGACTACAAAGGCCTAGTTCTTGGGTATGTAAGTACTAAGTATGTATTAGGGTTGTTGAGGAAGTGATTATGAGGAAGCGGAAGAGGAAGAGGATGATAGGAAATTATAAATACTAGCGGACCCGACCCAAAAGCCGCTG
>DWGJ01003443.1:0-13370 GCA_018246895.1 Aspitha aspitha aspitha | reverse complement strand
CCAATTCAATTCCGTGAAAGCATCAACCGCAGGCGCATTTTAATTTCATACTGTTGTCGTACACGCAGAACCAATGACAAATAGAAATGTTTAGAATCCATTTTGTGGATGTATAAAAAGGTGATCGTTAAACTGACACGTTATCATTATTACACTCACACTACAACACAAACGTCTAATTGGAAAGTCGATGAGATTCAAATTTCAAATGTTACACTTTATAGCAAACATCGGGGCTCGACAAAAGTACAATGTCCATAAAATAACAGAAATAGCGAATAAGTCTTATTCGATATATACATATATTCCTATGTCGAGCTTACATTTAAAATACAAGTATCAACTTTTTGTCAGAACCAGACATAAAATGGACTTTTAAGCAAATAATACCCTACTATTGACACATCCTGTGACGATTAATGATAGATGATCACTTTAACATAATTTATTTTTTAAATTTCAAAAGATTTCTTTACATCCAACAGATAGGGTAAACAAAGAGCTTAACGTCAATAATGGGCTTGGATGGAAGCGACGAACGTCATCTCGACTGGAGGCAGAATATTGTGCGGAGGCAACTTCGATAGTTCGCAGTGGTTGTCTAGTTTTTGTAGCCTTTGGTTAAAAATGGTGATAGCAGGTAACATGAATTAAAGTAAACCTATTGGCATCAGTGCGCCATCGAGACTGCAAAATTAGACAATTTGCATAAACATTGGTAGATTCTACATTGTCGTATACGATCGAGTGACGATTTACATGACATCAGTGCCATTTCTTGTGGACATGCGATCTGCGGTTGCTCTAAACGCTAGTATCCGGGATTCGCACAAAGGCTGCGACTGTGACCGTTCGTTTCGCTACAGACCAACAGTTTCACGTTCCACTCGTTGCACTTTTGAACCGTGGGAATAGTTGCCGAGACCTGAACGCTTTTTATTTCCTCAGTTATTCAATCTTATGGAGAACTATCGCTTGAGCAGCAACAAGATAAGAACTAGCATCATCGTGAAGTTGACATATTACCGCCACCCTCAGTATTATGAAGCAACTTTGCGAAAAGATTGAAAATTTAAGTGGATAGGGAAAAATCGCAACCGTGAAGTTTGCAATCAATCAGTTTAGGTTCCAAACACGTCGTAAAATCGACCCAAAAACCACGAACGAATAATATTACGCTAACAATAATAATTAGAAAACCATGCGAAATTTATATGACGTAAGTCACCATATCTGATTATAAAGAGTCATCCATACGTTATTCTACGATAAATAAACGTGATAAGATTAGCACGAGATAACATTGCATAATATATTACACTGAAAATATCGATAAAACAGCATTCATATTTGTACGTACATATTTTATTAACAAAAAAAATGTATCCATTTTTTTAATTCCTATTTTTCTAACATACATGATAATCGTTAAAGAAATAACGATTGGTGAAAGAATCGTGAAAGAATAAACGATTTTTTTGGAATGACATTATTTCATATTCAATTTGTCCTTTGTTCTTTACATGTGTCTCTTTTGATTTTGTCGTGTGTACCACGCCACGTTGTATTTCAATAAATTAATCCAACAAATGACTTCTTTATTTAATCAAATATCGATACCTATTAGTAATTACATAATATGATCCAAGTAGATTGAAATAAATTAATATTATGAATTATTATTTGGCATCGGATTTTGAAAACATCACTTCGCGAGAACCTCAATCTGTTTGTACCTAACAAACAGTACAGAATACAGATAGTGATCGTCAGAATCAGATCCGAAACATCTACGAGGAACCGTCCGGGACACAATCGTAATAACTCTTCCCGATACGGCATCTCCGTTATAGCACTGACATCTAGTTAATTAGCGCCAACAAAAACTACAAAGCGCCTAGTGTAGGAGCGAGCGGATGTTTCGAACGAGCCATTTGACAGAAGTTGAGCGACTATTACAAATATACTATTATTATCTGACTAGAAGCTGTAAGATTTATTTTTAAATTAAATAAGCAAATTAAATCGTGTACCCATTTGAAATAAAACAGATATCAGTAAACTGTTCACTGAATTTGACATGTTATTCCTTCAAATATTATGTTCTAAAAAGAAATTATAAATATAAACGTAATTATAAAAAGCACATTTAATAGGTATACCTAGTTAAATTTCACTTTTAATTCCGAATCAAAGCACATTGAAGTATAAAATTTTACATAAAACGTCATATTGTTAAATTCGTATGTATCCACTCTTAACAGGATTTTAATACTGTAATTTCTATGAAAAGATAATCGATATTAATGGTCGTCGATTTTTTGATTTCATTCAATAACTTAACGAAAAAATTCACAGGCTCTCCGACTAAATCCAATATTACGGTTATCGTGTACGTTTTGTTTCTCGTTAACAATGGTTAAGTGTCTAATAGATGATACAAAAAGGTGTGAAGTATTCCATTACACCGTTGTTTGCGGTACTCTATTTATATAAATGGTCGACTCGACGATTTTATTGCATAGAGATATTATACTAGAGCGGGGGAGCCAGCCTAAAAGGTGTGCATGGAACAAAAAGAGAAAGCAAACGAGGCTAACTATCTGTCTCTTTTTTATATGTGATTAGACAGATAAGTATAGGTCTGTCATCTTCCCTCTCTTATTATACTCGCATTCAGGCCTGCGTATGGCTCCTCTGCAACGTCTACGAGTAAGTATATATATAATATTATAATTGTATATAAGTATATAATATTATAATTATATACTTACTCGTAGGCATATCTTCAGTATCTCATAAAATATGCAAGTAATAAAACGTTAACTCGGTAAGAAATTTTGAAAGAAAATTCCATGAAAGATGAAAGATAAACACAATAACATAATTTTAACTCTTGATCTCCGGAGTACGAAAACTCAACGCACTTTCCCATTTTCTCGTAAATTACAGTCGCCTTTCGGAAGCCGTTTTTATTGTAGTTCGTGGCGTTTTGGAGGGTTTTAATTAATTCTTGTAATTAAAGAGACAAAGAGTACAAAGAAGACGATAAAAGTGATGCGCAAAGCAAAGATAATTATAAAGTCAGTAAAATTTTGTCGTAAATCGTCGCTTGTTACTTTAAACTTTCTATTCACCAGCTACATAAGACCGCCATGTCAGCATCAATCATTAGTCTGTCGAAAAACATTTTTTATTTTTTTTTCCGACCCTATCATTGGTCCACTGCTGAACCGGGACCTGCATAAACAAAAGATAACAGCATACAATAGTAGGTACCACGATTGTGATATGAAAAGCCGACCAAATATAAAAACCGTGGAACAGTGCAAAAACAAAAACGCCAAGAAAAAGCTGCGACTTAAAAGTAATTGGCAACCCTATAAGCGAACCGTAAAAAATGAAACAGCAGTAAATACGGAGCGAATCGAATCGATACGTCACGACACGAATATCGTGCGACGATCCTCGACGTAATAATCGTAATTGCGATTAGTCATCGAGTCTGCGATACATATGCATTACGTCCGATGACCTTAACAACTAATTGGGGCTCTCGTAATATCGATTTATATCGCATTTATTTTTTTTGCATAGCACATTTAAAATGAGCATATTAAACCATACAGAGAGCTTTTTTGTATCATAATTTATTATACAACACATCAGTATATAATAATAATAATAATAATAATAATATATATTTATTTCGGACAAAAACACAAAGTCCATATATATATGATGAACGGGTAGCGATGACACGACTGCGTCTGAGTCAACCAGAGGAAAGTAACTCATTAAGTTATCAATACTTCTTAAGATATCCAAACGCAACCAACGAGTAAGCAACCAACAATGACAACCAAAAGTAATCAATTACAGTTGAAAAGTAATATACAGATATGGTTGATTTTCGCCGACACAAAACACGACAACGTATAAATTCGTCGTTTAAACGTATTCTAACAATAAAAATATTTCTTTCTTTCAATAAGAGAATCATTCTGCGGCGCCACTCTTCAACACCAGCGGTGTGTACCTACTTCCACATTTTTTTAATTACAAAGTGACTGAAGTACTTTATATAACTACGATCAAGCCTTGTTAGACTAATAAGTAGTTTGCTTATAACCAGCGGCTGATCAAGAGTTCTGACCGCCCTAGGCTAATAATGTGTGTTACGGTCGGCAACAGCAGTATATTATTTACTTTTGTCTTTGTAGGTAAAAAAGTTAACATGATTCGTAGTCATACTATTCGTTCGTTTACAGCGCATTTAGTTTTAGTGTTTTTATGGAATTAAACTAGATTTATAGTGCTTGCGAAGATACGATTTCATCGCGCCCCCTCGATCCTCGCGCCCTAGGCTGCAGCCTAATTAGCCTAAGGGTTAATCAGGCCCTGTTTATAACTTAATCTTAAAATATACAATTACCACTCACGTTACGCGCTAGAGCCGTCAAGTGAGCTTCGTGCATGCGGGGTAACAATCCCTCCACTATGCCACTACCTTTAACAATAGTAGAATAAAACAATATTTGAAGGACAGGAGTGGACAGAAGCTATAGAGGCGAGCTAGATAGTTTTCCAGCTTATAACTATTATAGAATGACGACTATGAAAACGCCTAAAATACCAAATAGAAAGTTTACTTGCTAAGTTTACAGTAAAATTTACATATAAGAATGAAACGATTTCAATCCGTAGATAGGAATTAATTCAAGGTTAAAAACAATAAAAAAATAAGCTTATTAGGGTGATAAATGTTTAAAAGGTTACATTCCAATAAGGATTTTGTTTGTGTTTCATTCCTTGATAATTCAAAAATGTCAAACGCTCGGTACAATGTCTCGTCGAGTGCCATTTCATTCGACACGTACGCGATGATCCATTTGCATGTCACGCGTGTATCTCCAAATTGCCTATTTCCTCTCGGCGGCACGAAAATTGTCGGAACATCCTTCGACAAGCTAACACTTGCCAGATATGTGAAAATACGACGAGGCTTACTACGCAACACAACATTAAACGGTGCGTTGAAAAATCTTAGCAAAGTTGTATTATTTAGTTATTAAAAAAAAGTTGGTGCTTGTTAATAGGAAACGGCGAGAATTTGCTGCTACCGAATACCCATTGGTAACCAGGGACTTCAGCAACTGGGCCCGAAGCGCACTACCCCACGTAGATCTAGTGCGAATTATTGGAACAGTAATATTAGATAAGACGTTTATAAACTTAAGCTCTTTACGAAGCTAGCGGTAGCTACGCGAGTGTGCATGTGATCGCACAAAGCTCTCCTGTTCAGTGGCATTGTTCAACAGGAGCGGTGCTTTCATTTGCATGTCAAGCGGCAGAGAATGGGTATACACACAGCTTACCATCTGAAAGTGACTTACGAACGATAAACATAATGTCAGAGTTATTGTTTAACTAAAAAGAATTAAAGACGGTAATCTGTAATTCATAAAATATTCTAGTTTAAATCTAAGTTTGCTATAGAGCTCTACAGAGCTCTCCAGTTTACTAGTTTACTCTATAGAACACAAATATTCTCAATTTTGTGACCAAATTCAAACACAAAATATATTACAGTGTAAAAAAATATCCAAAAACATTTTTTTCATAAAACTTTCTGGTTGCACTGTTAGCTTCAATGTTGGCAAAGCTTAACCGTCGACCAAAATTGGTCCACCAGTCAATGTCAATATGCGAAGCCAGGCTTAGTGGCGTAGAGCAAAAATCGTTGGAAGAATTTTAGAATTTACTTTATCCGTTCAATCTTCGTGAACTGTCTAGACTCAAAATTGAATTTCTCGAAACGACTAGAACAGTAACACTAACTAATAGTAATTATAAAACCTTTCATAACTTCAATATTCGAGCCGGATACTTTATTTAGTACCGTAGGATAAGTCTTTACCCCTATTGCAAATGACATAGTCCTATAAATGCATGACTAATTATATAACGCAATGAAACTTACGAGTATAACGATATTTACCATTGCTTATGCAGTTTAAAGATAGACTTATCTCATTTTATAGACTTTAAAGCAGCCCCGGGAAAATCCGCTTGGGATATCACGAACATCCCCAAACACCTTTTTAATTGGCTTCGAGGAGACATTTCGTGAGTATCGTAAATTGTTTTTACTTTTATGAGGGCCGTTAAGGTTTGTGAGATGTTTCTGTACACCTAAGGAACCGTGTAATGTATTCCGATATTGGGTTATGTGATCTGGTAAATGGAAAAATATCAGTCGCTTATACCTACTCGTAAGTTAGGAGCAGTCTAGGACGTACCATGCTTGCCTAGAATACACCTATTCACTGTTATGAGTATCTGGAAAAACGACCCCAGCATTAAGTTCCGCTCTTTGGCAGTTTGTAGCAAAAGTTATAAGAAAACAGAAAATACAATTAGTAAAATTTATACTTTTGTATACAGTAAACAATGAAGCAGTCTGATTATAATTTTACACGAGTATAAAATTGGCGTTTATAATTGATCACAATTGTTTAATTAACGAAACGATGTAATTAAATCGACGTAGGTACTAAAGGTTACGACCAATAAATGTGCAAGTGCAAATTATATGCTTATTAAATTAATTGTTTATCAATGCGACTTCAATTCGACGTTGCAATGTAAATTTGTATCAATAGATTTAATTATTTTAAAGGAAATATACTTCCAATATATCTAAGAGAAGAACAATTCAATACATCGTAAAATTTGGCGAGCACCGAGCTCGATGTTTTCTGAGCGAAATGAAATAAGTTTTGTCTGGTGACAAACTTCATATTTCAGGGAACAAAGAAATATTGGACAGCAATATTTTGCATTCACTACGTCTTTACATCGAAAGTAGGAGTACATGTCGTGAAGTGAAAAACAAAGAATGAACTTATTTATTGATCAATAAAACATTAAGAATACAATGAAATATATAACGTTCTATTAAACAAGGTTAAACTTTATTTTGCAAACATAACACATACAAAACAGACGCGGCGTTACGTCCGCAACATCTCTGCGTCGAATCCCTTGAAAGGTGTTTCAAGAATAAAAAAAACTTTTGAGAAAATATCAAATACTCACCGATGAGATGAAGAGGGATAAAATCAGTCACCTGTAAAAAAATTAATGATTTAAGTGCTCATGGTTTAATTTGGTTACAAACAAATGACAAACATGAAATGGTATTCATTCGTTCAAAGTTATTCAAGTACATGGTTATTTTTTCAAAGTAACAGTCGATACATTAGAAACGCAACATTATGTAAACACGTCTTTATATACGTTTATATCGTACAAATACCGTTTATATAACGAACACCGTGAAAATGAATTAAATAAATTATGATTTGAATGTTTTCAAATCGGATTGACAATAAAAGTAATATTTGTCACTGTCAATACCAAGTCCATAGACAAGAGCGAATAAAGTGAAAAATAGGCACATCTCTGTGACCCCATTTCATTTCGTGTTCCATTTCGCGAATTTCGCGCCGTTCGCGCCACTGCGGAAATTACGTGATGCGAATCTTCTTACGCTCCCTATAGCGAAATGACGACTACTCCTATCAGACTCCTTTATACATATATGCATTTAAAACAAACGCACGACGCTAGATGCTTTTATTAAAAAGAGAACAAACACATCCTAGGGGGTAGAACCTTTATACGGTATACTAACTGAATTCACACTAACAGTCCCTACAGCCCTGTTAGGAGTCGGTTACAGATGTCCATGGGCGGCCGCGGCCACTTGTGACTGCCGCCTGCTCGTTTGCTACACTATTCAAATAAAAAAAAATCTTAAGTTGTACTGTCCATATTTTTAATGCATACGTATTTACTTACAGATTTATATATAGATACATAGACATTCATCAGTCTCTAAAGTAGTAATGAAATAGGTTTAATTGCTTTATATCATAACCTAGTATATAAAGTGAATATTTATATGCTTCAGTGAAAAGCGAGCTGTTGAATCTGTTGTTAACACTAGTTAAGGAATTAGAAATTATTCAAAAACTTCCAAGAGTGTACTGGGTATTTAAGTTTATATCCCTCAGTGTCCTCTTTAGAACATCCTCCGACAACAAACAATATGAGTATATATGTTACTAGATGATCGGCAAGTACAGCTTACTATATGTATACATGGCTTAGGTTAAAGTAGTTCAATATGTAGTTGAAATAATTCACATAACCAGAATCAAAGAAAATCATAAATCAAATACACCATTGAACAAATTTAAAATTTCGGCTTGAACAAAATTATTGTTAAAAACAACCCTGTTACATATAAATTACAATTTAATAGCATGAAAAACCTCAATATCTCTTTCATAGTAAATAAATACACCTGTAGGCTTTTAAGTTTATGTATTGTAATGATTTATTTATTTAATCTGTATAGTATGCCAATAAACGGGCATAATAAGAGCTTGAAACAAATGTTAATCAAAAAGAAAAAGCAAAAATACATACATTATTTATTCTTGAATTTTTTCCTATTAGTTCTTGTTTTTGCTGGCTTACTTTCTTGTGACAGTAGAATCTTATCTATTTATCTAAAGAGCATCACCAACAACACTCAGTCAAGGCAACCAGAATTCAAGATAATAAATAGCGAGCAATACAAAATACCAACTATATTCACATGGAACAAATAACTGTGAAAATATATTTGCCTAGTATATAAATTACCAAAAACATTATTTTTCTACATCTCGCTTATTAACATCTATAAGATTTTTAATTCTCGCAAACAGAGATACTGAAAAAAAAACAATGTAAGAATAGATAAAGATGATATGAATAATGTGTATTATATCAAGTTAGATATAAAAAAATTACAAACAATAACATTTTACAAAAAATACTTCTAGTTTTATAACTGAATACAAAAATATAATAAGTAGCTAAGTAAAAATATAAACATAACATACTTTAAAAAAAAATAACTGTAACAAGTTGATTATGTAAAAAACAAAAGTAAATTGCATCAATATTACAAGTTACAACACGTCCTGTCTGTCTTTATCAACTCGATAGGTGACTGATAGATCCCTTTTGCGTACCAACGCCGCGAAACCGGTCAAAAATTAACGACGTTGTAAGTAACTATATTATGAACTCTTGTAATTAAAATATATCGAGTTCTACGTATGTAAATCATTTAAGAAGTAATCTTATTTGCTTAGGACTCAAGATAAAGGCACAAACATCAGAACTTGATTAGGATGATATTATATCAACACCCAAAATTACAAATGTTCGCTACATGATTGAATCGTGTTGCGTTTTTTGAAATAACATACCTTTAAAATGTTTCACCGAAGTACTATCAATATGGTGAGAATACAATAGAACTCACAATTTACTCGATAATAACAACAAACAAAATCGAAATTATTGACACGATTGACTCCAAAGGACATACCATAGCCAATATATAACTTTTAAGAAAACTGGGTCATTCAATATGAACTGACATTGGCAACACTGAAATCAAATAACTTTCGAGAAAAGCAAAACCGTTCCACTCACATTAAACTATTGACCTTTCATATACTTAACAAAACAAAAACTTGCTTTATTTTAAAAATACGTACTTGTATATTTTAATCTATCAATAACAACAAAGCTAAGTATGTAGAAAAATAATAGGAATGATTTTTATTTGTTACAATTACGGTCACTCTTTACTTTATTGATAAGTTGGACAAATCAGATTCTTCTAATTTAAATTAATAAAGAATCTGAAGCAGTTAAAACTTTCTCAAATAATATATAACAATGGCAACATCGATTTCAGCTGTATGTCAAACAAATACGTCAGACTTCAAAAATCACAATTTGCTACTCAGCCTACATATGTCGTGTATGTCGACTGATAACCGAGGTCACACTCTTGTTTATGAATTATAAATCAGGAAAAGTGCTAGAAACTGTGATATTTATACATTACCTGTGTGTTATGAGATTTTGAATAGTGAATTATATGATTATTGTAGGGTATAATCGTGTAAAGTGAAACAATGGCAGAACCAGTCAAGTTGTTTGACGTAAACTCTGGTCCCACTTTATCGAACGTAGATATACGTAATGCGGGTGAAACTTCATTGAGAGACCCTATACCGATAACAATGCCTTCGGTCAACCCTGGACCCGCGCCGCCTCCGCCGCCGCCGCCTGTACCAAATTTGAATAGCTTTAATAATATAAATGGGTATTCTAATAACATGCTTGGATCATATGGCATGGGTGGGTATGGGGGTTTTGGCGGCTATGGTAATTATGGTATGGGAGGTGGATACGGTATGGGAGGTTACGGAATGGGAGGAATGGGTGGGATGGGGGCCATGAGTCCCTATGGTGGATACAACAGATATGGACCTATGTACCCAGGAGATATTGAGAGCAGGTAATTTTATTGCTAATATAATAATTGTTATACAATCTACACATAGATAAGGTAGGATTTTATTTGACATATTTGTTGTATAAAACTTCAATCTAGTACATAACTTCACTACAGTGCTTATAATTTTTAAAATTTTAAATTTACAAAAGAAGCAAAATATATTATAAGATTTGTTATATATAATTCCTTTTGTATCATTTATTTTATTGCTATAAGAAGTTGTTTGATCTGGTACATTATAGTTGTATTTAAAAAAGCTAATTTGCATATTCTACACATTATCTTTTTGTGTTTATCTTGAAGATTGTGTATATCATACTGTGGAGATATGCAGTATTAAAGAGGATCTTTTAAAAAAAAACCCTAACATACCCTTCTAAATTAAATAAATAAAGCAACAAGATCAAAATAATTATAAACATGCTAAAAAATAGAAATATTGAGTATCAAATTTAAGGCATTAAAAGAATTAATAAAATCTCTTAAAATATGCGCAATTGTAAAATTTATTTAATCTCACACGAAATGAATCATTAAGTTTATAAAATATGCTTGCAAGGATAATGGTGAGTATGTACCTATTTGAAAGAGGAAATAATGTGTTGACTTGCTGGCTGACTGAATACTTTCTATGTACTTCTACTGAATCTGGTTCTCTTCTATGGCGGGAAGTCTCCGTAATATTCCACAACACAGCTCCATTGTGGATTGGTTGTACCAATAATAATTCTGAATTTAAAATTTACATAGTGCAAACGCTACAAGTGTTACTCGTGTACAGGATAAGGATGTAAAACAGGAGGATACAAAAACAAGGATAAATAAGCAGTTTACATGTTCTATTATAAACAGTAGTTAACAAGTATCACAAAGTATTGTATAACTTAAAAATATTATTGTATAACTTAATTTAATTTTATTAATTTTTTATTTTAAATCCAATACTCCAGCATTTCGCAGTACGACAGGTGCATACTTCAAAGCACCTGAGAAATGCATTGGATATATCTGTAATGTTTGCCAATGCCAATTATAATAAATAAATAATAGCTATGTAAATAAAAACTTATCATATGTCTTGGTCCTATATAAAACATGTGACATTCAATTTTATAATAAACGAGGCTGAACATCACATAAGTTTAGTCTTTTCTTTCTGAGAAACTTATTATATTCTGAATCCAATTACATACAGTTTTTTTTTCATTCCAAGGCTCTCTTATGTACCTATTTGAATTTCCGAGGTTATCACAACCTGTCTTTACAGGAAATAGTCATTTGTTATTCCTTCAGACCATAACAAGTTACACTCATTGGAAGGTTGACTTTAGGTATTTCTATTGAAAATGATGTGTAGATTTGCTTCCCCGATACAGCAATGTTTAATTTTGTTTAAATATTAAATTGTAAGTAGAATATGCATGCCAGAATTTAAATGGCAGACTGTCAAAACAAGGCACAAATCGAAGCCAAAAATAAGGCTCTCACTTCCATATTATGTTAAAAAAATGTTATTGATCTTTAACATAGTTTTAAATGTGTACAGCCATTTATAGTTTAAAACTACAAGAAAAGTAATATGTAGTACTAATAAAACTATTTTCTACTGTTTATTACATCCAGCAATGTGGTAAGCTAATGAAAAATTGCCTTTAAGAGCGGTAACCTTTATAGAGGTCATGTTGATTTGTATTCATCTATCACACACTAATTACATCTCTTTGCAGATTCATTCAAATGGCGGAAGACAGCACGAGACCCGCCTTCAACTCCATACAGAGTCTGGTCCATGCAGTGGGCAGCGTGGCAATGATGATGGAGAACACATTCTTCGCTTTAACCAGCTCCTTTAGGGCTATATTGGGTACTTACAAATGTTCTGTGTCTTTAATTTTTATTCTGCAAACACGAGTTGTCAAGGCAAACTATTTTACTATTTTCTGCCCTATTTCATTTTTAAATATTGGCTATAATTTTTTTTATATAATTTTTCATACAAACCTCCTAACAATAATGAACACACAAAATAAGAGATATATCCAATTTCGTTTGGGAGTGATGTACATATAAACATTTTAGTGATTCATTTTTATACATATAACTAGATGTACCAGATAAGATTTATTTATTTACATGACATGTATAATCTGTGTACTGTAGGTTGTGGGAAAAAATTAATTATTAATGATAATGTTATCAGGTGTAGCAGAGAATTTTGGTCGCCTAAGATCTCTCTTCGCCCAGTTCTGGTCTACGTTTGCAGTTGTGCGCACTCTGAACTGGTTGATAAGAAAACTGTTAGTGATATTGGGAATCAGAACTGAATGTGAATTTAAGGTGAGTGAAGAGGCTAAAAGTAAATAAAATAAAATAGTACCCTGATGTATGGATCGTCGGGGTACTATTACAGTCATCTTACTACTACAGTCATCTTAAAAATATAAATAGGTTCTCTTAAGGAGGTTTTAAAAGGTTGAAAGAGAAATCTTCTTTTTTTTTCTTTTTCAATGTTCCCAGTGTCTTCATTGACAGTTATCACTCATACTGACATGCAATGCCTTTGGTAATTATAATTATTATACAATATCTATCTAGGTCCCACTGCTGTGCAAAGGCTTATGTACTCTTCCAACTCTCCCATGCTGTTATGTCATTACGTCTGACGATGGCAAATAAGTGTTGCGATATGAAAATTATGTATATACTGACCTCGTGGTCGAGTGGTTAGAGATCCTGACTGCAAAACCGGAGATCGTACGATCGATTTGTGATACCACCCAGAACAAACATTTGTGTGATGAGTACATTTGTTTGTTCTGTTTCTGGTCGTAATAAAAATATCTATATAAGTACTATATTGTATGTATATATGTAGTATATCAGCTGTCCGGTCACCATAACACAGGCATTAAATTGCCTAATTTGGGATCAG
>DWGJ01003442.1:0-13370 GCA_018246895.1 Aspitha aspitha aspitha | reverse complement strand
GAATTAGTAGGACCTTGTATCCTAGAATTCTCCCGGGGTCGGTATTTAGGCGGGAAAAACTTTGTCACACACTGATTTCCACGCGAGCGAAGCCGCGGACACATCTAGTGTTAACATAAAACCAAAAATCACACATTTTAAATATTTCAGTGAAACTTTTAATAAACTAGCTGAAACTATAATATTGATACAGGAAGAGTATAATAAAGTAACACATAAAAATCAATCAATTGTCAAATTGTCACAGGTAAGAAATTATTATAAACCATGATATTTAACGTTCATTTTCAATTTTTCTCAGAGCACCGAACGGTCTAATCTAGCGTACCTATTAATATTACGTCAACGTACGAGATAACAACCTCAGATTATGAATGACATGCACGTGGCATCTTTTTGCGACGGCCGTTACGTCTACTTACTTGTATTATGTACCATTATGTACGAGCCGCTAATGCGAGCCGATAATGTTACAACTTCTAAAATGCGTTTATTCTTCTATGTCAAATCTATTTGCAAACCACTTTTTAATCAATACTAATAGTATTGATTTATTTCCATTTACCAGTGAACAATTCACGAAAATAAGTTCGTGATGCGAGGGAAACGTAAGGAGGGTGCTCCAAGGTACAAATACATAGACTTCCTAGATATATGTATTTAACAGAAAATTTTTATGATACAACAAATGAATACGAGCAGCACACCATCGAATCGTGATCGGATAGTGCGAGTGGCTGCGCGGACGCAGCTCTCGCGGCAAGTTCAAGGTGAGCACGTCGCTCCGCCCACACGCGCCGCTCCTAACGCGCACAACCGTTACACTGGACCTCCGACACGAACGCCTCATGCTTCAAACTATACACACCACTCACTTGTACAAATCATCTAATCATTTCTTTCTACCCGTTCTCGAGGCACTGCCGGTAGCGAGAGACCAGCAAATAGTTACAGTTCAATTGAAATATCATAAACATTGTGAAACGCATTTTTTGACGTTTCAAAATGTGATGTAGACTATTTTGTATCTCTATTACAAACTGTCGACTTCTGACCTCAAATGAATTCAATTGTTACTATTATGATAAATACTACATATTACTCTTATTATTACAGATCTTTATAATGACGTGTTTATCTGCATAGTTTGTTAACGCAAATTGACACTTAGAAAAGTTTGTATTAATATCTCTGAATGTAATAGAGCAACGGCTACGAAGATAAGTAAGTATACACAGGTCTTAATTTACTACGACTTCTATGGTTTTGTTAATTCGAAGCTTCGTATATAAGAATCATTTTCATAAGTTTTTTTTATTGCAAATATGGTAACATTTGGCAACTATCTCGCCTGATAGTAAGCGATGATGTGGCCAAGATGTAGCATGCTTGCCTAGTAAATGCCTAATTGTTGCGGTTGGACAAATTGAATTTTTAATAATGACAAGAGTAGTTCAATACGTCAAAAAATTGTCGAAATGTGGAGTCTTAGAATAAAGTTTGCATGTTAACAAAGCTAGCAAAATTTCTCGTAAGATAACAAAATAGGTAGTCAAAATTAAACGTACCTGGGTATTGTAATGACTTGTCCAAGTTCATCAGCTAACACTAGGACAGTTCCTTGTCCTGGGGCTCCAACTACTACCGACACTCCACCGTCAACCAATTGACCTCCTCCGCTTACCAACTGCCCATCTTCCAACTGTCCGCTTATCATCTCGACACGTTTCTGATCAGGCGTCGTCGTATATATTACAGTCTGCTTATCGTCTTCGTATATGAGATCTATCGGAGTCTTTTCGTCAATAGACTCCATTCCCTGATCGTAAACATCGGGCTGAACGGGTACTTTGCTATCGGGAGCATAAGCGACCAACTCGTGCGGGGAATGGCGGTAGGAGTGCGCGTCGGGCGGATAACCATCGTCCGAATCCATCTCGACTTTATGGGGATAGTAGTCGTGTGCCGGTTGCACCGGCGTCATGGTAGCCAGAACGGCATGGGCGGGCGCCGGCGAGCGAGGAGTGGAGGGCGGCGAGGCGAGCGCGCGAGGGGTGCGCGCGCGCTCCTCGCCGGGGACGGGCTGCGGCGACGCGGACATGTCGCCACCGTGCGCGCACGTTGCCACGTCCTCGAGCAGGCGGAGGCGCCACCTGGGAGCGCCCCGCTCACCACTTAACTGCCCCAACTTTATTTTCTGCAAATATATCTTTTATTACAAAATGACTATTGCTACTCGTATATATATGTTAGCCATATGGGCAGCTAATTAATATTCGATAATTTTCAGTAACAGTTAATGACGTGCTCGTTTTATAACTATATAATTATGTTTATTGATTGGTACCTTCCATTCAAGAATTTTTGACTGATATACAATACATGTTGAAAATATTTTAATAGTAATGAAATATACCGCGCAATGTTACATTTTACCTGACACTAAGTAAACAGGTATTTTTTTTTTAATTCCATTAATAGCATTAAAACTATCCATATCTGAACCAATATCTAGATCCTTTTATACCAAGGTACTAAACATTTATGATAGCCAATGTGTTAATTTCCTTAAATTGGTAATAAACCATTATATGTATAATACATATATACTACTATATACTACTACTATATAACTACTATATACTACATAGGTACTAATAATACCTATGGAAAAAAACTCATAAAGTACTGTATATTGTTACATAAATAACTAAACGGTTGTTCGTAAATGGTCAATATTCTTTTTACAGTCCTCCTTAAATACATACATATATGTACATTTGGTTGATTAAGACATCATGTCCCGTTGACTTTGTGGTCAGTAACTATGTAGTATAGTACTGAATCAGAATTTGCTAAGGGGTATAGAGCAACAGCTGATAAAAATCCAGTTAGAACACAACAAGTATCAAGTGGCACCTGATCCCGAGAAGCGCCCGAACTTGTTCAGGAACTGCCCAGGCTGGCAGCGGGCGCACAGAAACCACCACTCAACGGTAAAACTGGAAACACTATGGCCACCACGTGCTTGTTTAACTTGTTGGAACTTAACACTTACTTAAGGGTACAACAAAAATATGCTAACAAAGTTTAAACATGTACTTTCTTTCATCAATAATCGAAATTAACCTTATTAAAATTTTTTTTTTCATCGGATATTACATGGTAAAATAAGACAATAAATTTAAACTGATTCAATTGTTTATATTCGAATAATGTCAATGTTTTTAAAAGGCACCGCAATTGCGTTATCATGTTTCAAAAGCTTTCTCGATTCAGGCAATCAAGGTAGAAAGGACTGCGCAAAAGAGACAGAATTCAATGCCGTCCTGTGATATGATGTATAAGTTAGAGCTGGATAGATATAGTTCCATCGTTACTGGCTTGACCATACAAGGTATTTGACACAACTTCGGAAACTGCTTTGTTTGTACTGAAATTTTCCAAATAGAGTAATCCGCACACATTTATTTGTTCAAAAACCTATCATACTTTTTGTTTTATCGTTTCATTATATCAGCCCGTTATTACTTAAAAATAACTGCTTAATGTATAAGATCATTCATTCATTGTCAAATGACAATTAAGAGATATTAACTACCTATTACTTGACAAGAATACTACCTGCAACTGCATTTAGTTCCTATTATTTTTATTAAAAATTTTAATAGTATGTGTCTATCTCCAATAGGTCTTTAATTCCAATGAATATATCTAGATGACGTTTGTATAAGTTACCACATGCCTGAGAGCGCTATTCCCTCGCTGCAGGAGGAAAAATAAAATTACAAAAAGGCTTCACCGCGAAGCTGGGATGTCGAAGTGTACGCTCGCACACATCGACATATGAAGCTTGCCGAACACAGCTATACAAGAAATAAGCGTAATTCACTCACACACAGGAGTAGGCGGCTCCGTGTGCTAACTATTCACATGAATAGCTACAGCACGTATAAATTTGGTTTTCGCATCACTATATAAGTTACTCACATCCTTGACATAGGTACGTAAAACAACATTAACTGCAAGGTACCAAGATCAAACAAAGAATTTAAACAATTAGCTTATTTAGAGAAAAATGCAAATTCTGGCTGTTTCTCTCACAATATTGTTATCAGCGGGTGAGGTAGACAAGCACGTCATTTCACTGATACTAAGGTCGGGGGCGGTGGCGACGTCGCCGTCGAGCGTCCTGGTGCAGGCCGTCACACACGCGCGTCAAACTAGTCTCGTGACGTCACAGCCTGCCCGGCGAAATTACAAAACCGGCCAGGCAGCTCAACCGAGTGGGCCAGCAAGCGGCCCAGCGCAGTGAGGAACGCGCTGTCGCCCGACCCCGACGCGCCACCGGCGTGTCACGTACCGTGGGCGGCGTCACGACGCTGCGAGCGGCGCAGGCCGGTGCGCGGGCGCGGGTACACGAGCACGCGACGTGCGGCGCTTCGGAGCGCGGGCGCAGGTGCTCTGAGCGCAACAGCCTCCGCGCGCCGACGCCGCCGCCCTCCGCGCCTCCCCGCGCCACCCGCGCCATCTCTCGCACGCACCAAAACGACGAATTTATCTTCCGTGCATGCTGGCCCTCCCATCCGAGGACGTTGCCCAGGATGTTTCGATGGTCCCGATCGCAAGCCTTATTCCATTTTACCTAAATTGTTTCAAATAAGGCATATTTCGTGATGAGGCTATATTTTTACTATGCAGTTTCATACTATAATTTACGATAAGTGAATGGAAAAGGTTTAAATTCCAGTGTATTGTAGTATAATGTTCATTAAAATTTGAAATGTAAAAAAAACGATAAATAAAAATATACAAAGCCGAAAATCGACAGCGACTGTCAAGACACTATGAGGTCATGTTGTATTGCTACTCTGCTACCACCAGACTAGCGCTGACCGGCGACGCCGGCCGACATCGATCGCCAGCGGAAGCCGTTATAACATTCGCAATTCGTGACAATTGAAATGCTCATTCTATATAAACTTGTGAAATACTCGTACATAATAAAGCTTACATGATAAACCACATACAAATTAAATGTATCCTCTCATATGATATTAGTAATAAAACACCATTTACTATTTATGGTATTTTTATTGCTATAATGTCATAATATATACTTAATAATAGGTAGATAACTTTCAACTTTTTTTATTATAAATATTATAACTTTACGCCAGGTATCTAACGGGGTAGGTAGAAAGCAATCAGTGCCGAATATCTCTACTTCTACAAACTTGATGTGCCTTTACCGCACTCAGCGAATATATATACAAAAGTGCATAATAAGCTTTGCGACACGTGCTAAATATGGCAAGAAACTCTAACATGTTAATTAGTAGAATTTTCTGTGAACCCAGAGAGAACTCTGGAGGTTATTATCTATCTTCTATACATATGATGAATCTGTAGAAAAGTTCAATTCTGTACATTGAATAAAAACAATAAAAATACACCTAGGGGTCTTCATGCAAGTACCTAACACAAACCAAAAAAAATCATTTTGAAATTTCTTACTGTCTGTCTGTTGTGGGACTTTAACGCAAAAACTTCTAGACGGATTTTGATGAAACGTTTTTGTTACAGCTATTAGTCCTCTGCTACATAAAGACTATAATTAATTTGGATCGAAATATCAGATTGAAATATTTGAGCGGTACGAAGTCCGCCGGGTCAACTAGTATGTAATATTAAGCAATGATAAGTTTTCAGCTAGTATTGCAATGAATAGACGTTCAAATCCCACTTCTGGCAATATATTTCATCTTTCTATTTTGTAAACAATTGTGTCTTCTCATTATAAAAGTTTAAAACCTTTTCGATCAACCTAACCAGGTGCGATTTGGTGGATTTCACACATCTTAGTAAATTTTTATTAGGGATCACCATAAGGGAGAACTGTATGGTGTACTTCTTTCCTCGCGTTGTTCTGATGTCGTAACTCACTTCAAGTATGACTTTTGTTATGATTAGTAAGATACGTACCTATACCAACGTTGATGATCCAAAAAATCGTTAATACTTAATGTCAGTTGACTAAGAATTAATTTAACGAATAAAATTATAGTGCAGTCGATTACTTTTAAATAACCGGTTGTGAACGTTGTAAAGTACCGAAAAGCTTACAATGTAATATGTTAATTTTCTGAGCGATATTTTGCTATAATTGCAAAGATTAAATAAAATCCATTGCCAAATTTAGTTTAAAGAAAACAATATCGTAAATAATTGTTAAAGAGGGAAACGAAAATAACTATTTTTATTAATAACGTTTAAACCAGCTTGACATGAGTTGGTACAATAAATTACTATGTACTTTTATACGTATAATTGGTAATAAACCAAGCTACGCCGTAGCACTATAAAACTTTCAAAGACATAAATATACAATTGTACGTTCACATTACTACCTTACATATCGTATAATTAATAATTATACGTAGATAATGTTTTTTTAACCCTATCTTAAGAATGTCAAAACTCCAGACACAATATATACATGTATTCTGCACGGATTCCGATGCGTATTCCAATATAGGGGCATATTTTCTAAAATATTCTCCGGAGTGCCGCTCATGCTACTGAGCCTGGAAGTGTACATAGAACTTGTCAGCGTCAGTGTTGAGAACAAAATGAATTTATATAAATTTATTATTTATAAATTATATGTATATAAATTTATATAAATTTAATATGAAACGAGAATTGAATTACAATCAAAAACATTATTTAATATTGAATAGGCCACGTAGTTTTGTTCATTCTCTTTTCAGAAGGCATGGCTCAGCCATTCGGATAGAACATATTACGCGGTATGAAGTCTATACTTAAGATATTTAGTTAAAGGCTTTGTACATACTTAAGCCTACAAACCAATCATCTAAATTATCAGTAAGATATTGAATGTAACAGTAAGCAATCCATGCAAAAAGTAAAACAATCGTTCATAATTATTATCTAGCCTGAATTGAGTTAGTAAGAAAGAAATTGTTATTTTTCGAATAAGATGTTAATATCATTTATTGATCCAGAAGGTAAATAAATATTGTCTTGCCCTCAAACTTCACAATTACCTACAGATGTAAGATTTAAAAAACCCAGTACGAATACTGCCCGTTTACAACACTACTAGCTGGGCGCCCGAGCCTCGCTCGGACTATAATATATCATATTTCTAGTCTAAACCAATCGAGTTATTTTTATAAACATGACTTTGTTTCTTTGAGAAACGGCTCTAAAGATACTTTAGATACAAAAACTGTAGACAAAAGAGATATGAAAGTGAAGCAGTACGGAAAACAAATCAAATAAACTTAAAAATTGACCTTTAAAAACTTTGCTGGTCCACATCTGCTAATTTAGAGCAGTAACATAATGTATGCATATATATTTTTACACTATATATTGGCTCTTTTATTTTATTAAAGGAATAACCGAGATCTTTCTATTCTAAATTGTACATATACCTGTTTTTTATATAAAACGGTGCAAAATTAACAAAATAAATTGATTCCATTGCGCGATCTGCAGGTCGTGTCAAAATTTACTATTGAATTATGCAATATAAAACAAATGAATAAAATATTTGCATACTCTTCTTTCTCAGACATAGCATACATTCCAAATTCAAAATTTAACAAGCCGACGATTGTGATACTATGTATAACGTAAATAAGCAGATAAATAATTTTATTCCTCTGAACTTATTATCTAAAACGTGTTGAACATAACGACTTTATTTTTCATATCAAAGATACGAAAGAATCATTCATGATATGAAAATTATAATATTTTATTGTATTTCGTTAGCTTTTTGAAATATTAACCATTTAAATTAATGTATTGTAATATATTATTTTTCGTTTTTTTATTTCACCAGCTTATTATCGTAAAACTCCGACAATTTGAAAGTTTTAAGTATGAAAAAAAATTTTTGTTACTTTGGCGTAATTTTCTATACACAAATTTTCCTTCAGTATAACAGTTCATAATATAACAATTTCTCTGACTACATAACATATACTGTCCATTTCACCGCAGGGGGCGGAGCCAAAACAATGACGTTCGAATTTCAAATCGTAGTTGTTCCTCGCCTTTTGTACCAAAATTTTTGAATTGTTTTTACACAAAAACGAGTTATCACGAAGATGAAACCTATCTACAATCATTTGAATAGTAAAACACTATCTTAATACGAAAAATCATCAAAATCTATACAGCCGTTTCCGAAAACACAATTACATATATATTTATATAGGTATATACATATAACAAGAATTGTTCGTTTAGAGAGAATATGAGAATATGAGAATATGAGAAGAGCATGAGTTACACAGCAAAGGAAGTAAGTAGCAAGTTAACAAATGAATATGCCTTTTTATAGAGCGAGGGGGTGGGGGAGTTACCGCAGTGCCTTGGGAGAGACACGGGGCTATGTGAGATTTCACCCACTCAATCCCGATTTGTGGTCTTCCTCTGCACTATTGGTAAACTCATGTTCTCGAGCGCAGCGCTCTTTTCGAACACTCCTGGTGCAATACGAGCATTTTGGCCGGATATCCTCCTCCCTTTCCTATGGTAGACGACCACTGTACCACCGTCCTTCCCGGGGTCGCCGGCTGAACCGGCGGTCAGATCTCCCATTCTGGGCGACCACAACCCTTGAAGTCACCTTTTAGTCTCTATTTTAGGAAATACTGTAGCTATAATCAGGTCCTGACATGGATACATTACAAAAGTGTCTGACGTAGTAATTGTGATTCTGACATCGTTATTTTCTAAAAAAATATTTACGAATACACAAACCTTGAAAACTCATAAGGAAAAGCATTTTGTCATGTACTCGTACATCAACGCCGTCTTGTTGGACATCTGCCATCAAACTGGAATGCTGCTAATTATTGTCAGACTCTTTTATAGTATCAAAATCTAATTTCATTTCTTTCCTTTTCGAGGCCTTGATCTTTCTCACTTTATCTGTTTTCTTCCACTTATTAAGATCACTCGTAAAAGTGTGAATGGTATAATAGTTAGTAAACCTTGCTAAGTCAGAGTTGATTAGAAGCTAATTGATGAACAAAACATTGTTCCGATTATTTTATTATACCCAATGACCAGATCAAATAAATTTACTACTCTATAATTAACCCCACAGTCGCTGATCGTTCTTATATGTGTTGAGGACACGCACAGAGAAACTTTCAGCCTTTATAAAATACCTATCTTAGTCTTCCTTGTGTATTGTGTTGCAATTCCGACAAATCAAAATTGGCGGTCATTTTCTTGCATCGTAAGTCTAAAAAAAAGCTAAATGGATGCTTTAACTTGGGTTAAATTAAAACTTGAAACTTTATAAAGTAATAAAAGCTATAGTTTAAGGATATTTTCAACTTTTTACTTGTTTATAATAAATGTGTCTTTAAGTTTGTAAACTAGTAGGTCAATTTTTCTTAATTTTACACAGTATTGATCATATCATATTAACCTTTTCACTCACACACAACATATACTGTAATTTTTTTTATCTCTGGTACAAATTTTTATATCTGTACTGTATTGACACGACACTGACTCGGCGCCATCCGACATTCGTTAGTTTAATTCGTTTTGATACCTACGGTTCTCTTTTATGCTCAACTGTCAACGCGTGAACTGAATACGTGGTATTTAAAAAGTAAGATTTGTCATGTACAAAATAAGCTTAAACTTTGTAAAAAATCTAATAGAGATATAATTTTGACGTCATAACTTGTATAAAAAGGAAAGAAAAATTTTAATAATAGTAATGATAAATTGTTTCCACTTTTTAACGGGCAAACTTTCATTATTTCTATAGAATATAGTATTAGTGTAAATCTGTAACTTTATTAACTTTAAGTATTTGATGCGGGGATGTATTTAAAACAATATACAGAGTATCAAATCATATTTCATAACCATATTATGTTTAACGTACGAGGCCAAAAATAAAGTTTGTTTATTATAATTGTTTCGGTTCCATGCAGTAACCGAAAGATAAGACACTACCCTGGTATCTATTTTCGTATCATAGGGCGACAGTTACGTCGATCTATTCGGTGTTGACAAACCCCGTGTAAGTCAGCTGTA
This sequence comes from Aspitha aspitha aspitha, assembly GCA_018246895.1. Taxonomy (NCBI): domain Eukaryota; kingdom Metazoa; phylum Arthropoda; class Insecta; order Lepidoptera; family Hesperiidae; genus Aspitha; species Aspitha aspitha. The sequence continues at coordinate 3,263 of DWGJ01003442.1, read as the reverse complement.
AAAAACTGTTACATAATTAATTAATAATTAATCCTTTCAGTTTCCGAAAATGTCTGTTTTAATCCATGAAAAAGTTTGGCTTGACAAGACTGTCTATAATGATGCTGAGAAAAACTATTATGAATCTTTATCTAAAGTGAGTGTTATCACCATATGTTTTTAATTCAGGAGATATTACAAAATCATTTTTTTTCTTATACTCAGTTTATTCATTTCCAAATTTCAGGGAAAGGGTGATCCAGTGTCTTCATTAGCTAGTGAAGTGGCTAAGGCTAGACAGTTGATAAAAAATTCTCTTGAATGTGTACGTAAAGTATTATCAATATTGTTACCATAATATTTGAAGCCTGAAAAATAACATAATTGTCTTTGAATGTTTATTAAAGGTGTGTTTTATAGATTAAGTTTTAAGAATAGTTTTTTGTATTGTAGTATCTGAATTGAATCTTAAATGTTCATTAATTTCTATTGGTAGCAAAGTTCTATATCTCCCACTACTGGCCAAAGGTTCCTGCAACTGCAGTGTGATTATTATCATCACTACATCTCGTTGCAAAGTTAAAACCTATGTGACATTTTTGCAAAAATTCAGTTTATTGGTATATTATTAACATTTTTTACTAATCACAATTTATAAAAACTCCATATGCACAACTCTTTATTACAGGCAGCTATGCCATAAAATTGAAATATCACATGTCATACCTTATAATTTCATTGAAAATAAACATCTCTCATCAGGTATCAAGTTTTTTCCCATTTTTCTTTTAAATTTCTCATTTTAAGTCTGCAATGATGATATATATTAAGTTAACAGACATTGTGTTGTCCTAATCAATAATGCGAGTACATTTTTGAAAAATATGTCTGCTTGTAATGCTCTAAGAGGACAGCTTTAACAGTAAAATGATTGCCTAATAACATTGTTATAAACAACTGGCACTATGTGGCTAGTAAAACACACCAATAAATAGGTAAGAAATCTCTAATTGTTTACTAAACAATACCTTTGGATTGATATGAATTAACAGTGATTACCTTTTAATCAAGACTCAGCAAAAAAGAATATGATCTACATCCTGCTAATATCTACTTGGCCCACATAATAGACTATGGCCTTAGAGAGGAGACCCATATCTAGCATTGGAGTGATTTAAAGGTTGATAATGATAAGCAAATCTCAGCTTCTGATTGCAATCAATAACAAACTTTGTAGTTGGCATATTATATTTATTAAAATTCTTTTGGTTTTATTATAGGTACCTATAATAATTTGCTTTTTTCAATAGTGCCTACATATGTAACACAATAGTTTTCAGTAGATATTTATTTACATAGTGTATTTTTTTTCTTAGATGGATAGTGTGGCTACGCTGGCTGGAGTTCCTAACAGTGAAATAAACAATAAACTCAACAAACTAGAAAAAGAAAATGTAGAATTTAAAAAAGTTATTGCAGATTTGCGTGACTTAGTAATGAGCTTACAAATCAGAGTTGCCTCATTAGAAACAGGCAGTTCAAAACAAACTATGAACACTCTCAAACCAGAGCAACCTAAGGTAAGAAATGCTTCCTACCTTCCAAGTTAATAAACACTTCTCTCAATTGTCTTCTATATTGATATATAGTTTAAAAATTGTGTTATTGTATTGGTGGTAAACATACAAAAAGAAATTTATATAATCTGCATACATGTATGTCACAATAGTAAGAAAAAAATGTGTGCCTCTCTGGATGCCTGACAAAGGTGATAACTTAAATTAATCTGAGTTGACCTATATAATATTTAAATTGTTCAACTTGAGAGAAGCTTAGATTATTAATTTAATTGTTATTAATATAATATTTATAATATACTACTGGACCTGACCACATGTTGCCCTGGTTACATATGTTAAATCAATGTCAAAATCCCGTGCTTTAATGTAAAAATAATAAATCCTGCATAAACATATTGCATTCATTTCCCAGATTGTTGAACTACACCCTAAAAAGTATTTGTGTTACCAGTGATAATAAATATTTTCATTATTACAACCCATATAACATTAATTGCTGTTTTCATCTGGGGGCACAACCATGCCACCACCAAGTCGTTTCATTTACTGGCATTATATACATATATAATATGAACAGCACCAACACATTTTTCCTTCCTTTCCTTCTCTTTAGCCACAGTTTTTTTTAATGCTGACAACTGAACAAATTATTCCACCATGCACTAATGGCCCTACCATTACTATTAATACTGTATATCTAACTTTATCTTACACTTTCAATGATATATTCATGACTTAGGATTAACAATAGACTGAATTTATTTTTTAAGGTGAGCAATGAAGCTCAAGACTCAGATGATGGAGTAGATTTGTTTGGGTCGGATGATGAAGAAGAAACTGCAGAAGCAGCTAAAGTAAGGGAAGAACGTCTTGCAGCATATAATGCCAAGAAGGCCAAAAGTATGTGTATGTAATATAAAAATCAAAAAAACAAAAGCACAACTTTTTGTGAATCAGGGCTTTCAGCTCTCAAAAAAATTATGCCAAAACTGACTTCATAAATAATATTTGGGACTATATTAAACAATAATGGAATTATTTTATTTTACTTCTAAAGAAGCTAACATTGTAAGTCTGTGTGTTATATTATTAGTACCTTTACTAATTATTTTCTTTTATTTCAGAACCAGTGCTCATAGCAAAATCCAATATTATCTTGGATGTAAAGCCATGGGATGATGAAACTGATATGAAAGCTATGGAACAAGCTGTAAGGGCCATAAGCACTGATGGTCTCTTGTGGGGAGCAGCAAAGCTTGTACCGCTCGCTTTTGGCATTCACAAACTACAAATCTCATGTGTTGTAGAAGATGACAAAGTTTCTGTAGATTGGCTCACTGAAGAAATAGAAAAACATGAAGATTTTGTAAGTAGATTCAGAATTATAACTAATGTGGCATGAACTTAGTACAAAACAGCAATAGGTAACAAAAGTAGTTCATTAAATCCAGAAAATCAACGAAAATTTTAATAAACACTTCTATTATAACTATTTTTTCTAATACATATAATTTTTATTAATAACTAGCTGTGCTCCACGGTCTTACCGGCGGCAATTACAGAACAATCTATTAAAAAACTATTTTAAAAACGTCACGTTATGATTACTATAAAAAATACACAAAAACGGAAGAATAAAGGAACACTTTTTCGATACTTCTCCACTCCTATTAGTCATAGCGTGATGCTAGATAGCCTATAGCC
>DWGJ01003441.1:0-13371 GCA_018246895.1 Aspitha aspitha aspitha | reverse complement strand
ACTAATCAAATGAGATTTGTATTATTATAAAAGTTGTAGAGTATAAAATTCTCTACAACTTTTGTCTAAACTTTTTTCCATACAATCAACTATTTTTGTTGATTGAGTTTTCTAACCTTTCAGTAGATCTACCAAATATTTTTCGTAGTTAAGATTAGATGTGGTTATGATTCTAATATTCTGTTAACCGTACAGGTACCTACTCTTCTAACTTCTTTCATTACGTTACTCATAATTGGCGTTTTAGCATCATTAATACACACGTACAAATTAACATGTGCCCGTTTTTAATTTTGCAGATTTCCCCCTGAACTTGTGGCGATAGACACATCAGGGAAGTTCTTCGATAGAATGTGTAGCTCCCGAAAATCTCTCCACATAGAGACCGGCACCGGGGAAACGGACACGGTGAAAAGAAGGACGCGGACAAGAAAACCGCGCGGTAAAAGACGAAACACCATTTCGGGCACTGATCAGAAAGAGCTTAGAGAGGCTATAGCTGGGTAAGCTTCTAGTTTGCACTGAACACGTGGATTATATTATCTACTCGCCACATATTGTTTTATTTTGTTATGATTTTCGGTTTCCGTAGATAATGTAATCTTACAATCAATTAACTATGATAACCATAAAGCACAGTACCGTGTGGTGAGCTTAAAATGTGCAATAAAAACAGCACACATTTTAATTAACCTGTTCATATTACTCTTGCTTCTGTGAATACATTTTTGTTACTGATTGTCATTGTTCAGTTAACCTGCAAATTGTTATCCGATTAAAAAACAAAGACAATCAATGTTTTGTGCACTTGAACACTAATAGTGCCATTTGTTCATTAGCTTCATAATTACTTACGTCTTTAAATGACCACTCTGTAACAAGACAAAGAGGAGTTATTTGAAGATTTTCTCCATAGTTCTGCCCTTAGCGTGTGACTAATGCTTTGCTTGGTTTGTTCTATCATAGCGATACATCAAATGCTGTGGCTTCTGAAGAAATCGAAGATAACACTGTCATCAGATCTCGGTCTAGCGACTTACTTAAGAAAAGCCCTATCGATCCTGTAACTAAGAAAAGTCATTTCAACAGTCTAAAACAATGGGGAAAATCTAGACTAAAAATGATAGGTAGATCACCCAGTGCCAGTAGAGACAGCTTCAAAGATACGTCCAAAACCGAAAAAATCAAAGAATCTATGTCTCCTATAAAAGTAGAAGAACCTCAGATTCCAGAAGCAGTCACGATGCGAAAGAAGCGTCCCGGAGAAGAAGACCGAAGATCATATCAGAGATGTGCATCATATTCGTCATCAGAAAAAAGTATAGGAGTTCCAACTACCGTTCCAACTACAGCAACAATAAACGGCGGAGTGAAATTGCGCAGTACATCCGCTCATAGAAGGTCCAGACGATCTGGTGTTGGAAAAGATGAACCACATTCATCAAGCGGGAATTGGTCAGCTAGTTCAGAATCTGGAAGAACTAGTATTGGCTCTGAGATCACTACTACAACAGTCCCTCCTAAGAGTACAACTTCAGCGGCTACATCAAATAATTCCCTCAATTTCCACCATGGGCCACCTAGTTCAATAATAAGTAGAAGAAGATTCTTAAACAATTCTGGTTCAGGCAGTGTCACAAGCGAAGGTACTCTTACACCTGATATAATTCACGATTTGCATGAAGATTTAGAGACCAGTTCAGAATTTTCGTGTGACACAGAAGGTTACTACACATCGTTCCATATGGATTCTGGCTTGAAAACTTTAAAGGAGGAAGAAGTTTCACCAAGCACTCCATTACATACAAGCAATGCTTTGTCAAATTCGTCTAACAGCCAAAATTTGACAGCTGAAAATGAATATGAGTTGTTCGGTAAGGGTTCCACCAGTACTACCACAAGTTCAGCTGGAACGGTATGTACCACACTAATGGCAGCCGGAAGTGATAGATCTCTTGTGATCGGTCCAACGGTTCCAGAACGCAAAAGTTCCTTAACAAAAATTAATAGGAGTAGGGGTAATAACATACACAGTGCAAATGCTAGCTTGGAAAGGACCTCTAATTCTTCATTTACTAGATCTCCTTTTAGTAGTCTAAGATATAATCCAGCTCGCCAATATCCCGATAAACAAATTTATAACCATTCGTCACCTGAAATTCGAGAAAGTTCATCTTCAACTATTACTATCACGAAGAATATAGGCAATCATAGAGAAATAACAGCTGTGGCTGAGGTGCATACCGAAACAGAGCTAGAGAGTGCAAAGAAAAGCACTGGTACTAGCTCGCCAGATTCAGGGCACAATACGTCAAGTTCTCCTATTGAAGATTCAGTATCTAGTGCTCATGGTAAAAATAGTCTATCAGAACAAGATTACTCTGAATCATCGGATCTTGAAGGCACTGATCGAATTGAACGACTCAGATATAAAACCACAATAAATAGTTCAAGAATTCCTTCTATGTGCGTGATTACGCCAACTAATTCAGATGATGAAAGTGAAAACAGTAATAAAGACTCGGAGAGTGGAAAGAAGAAAGATTGTGAAAAAATATCTGATCATAGGATTAAAACATCGAGTCGACTTAGAATGGATTTACCTACAGAAGAGAGACAAAAAGAATTTAAATTAAATGATGCTCAAAAGTCAAACGGGAAAACACAAAATCAATTGAAAACTTCTTTACAACCTTTTAATAGTTTAATGTGCAAATTGAAGGGAGTTCTGCCTAATAAATTATCGAGTAAAAAATCGCCAATTTCAAAAGAACCTGATACAATTGAAGATTTCTACGACAGTGGCGATTATGTTACTATAGCAGACGTTAAAAATAATAATCAAAAAATGAACTTAAATAGAGCTTCTTATGTAAATAACGATATTGTTAGAAAAAATTTACAAACAGTACTGTCCGGTAAACTACCCGAAACGGAATATGTTTCTTTAAATGAACTACCTAATTGCTTGAATGATAGTAGAGACTATTTAGAACACGGCTTAGACGAGAAACCTTCAGAGGTGCTAGAAGAATTACAACGAAAAGGAGCAAAGGTAACGTTAGATTCTCAAGGCCAAGTGATCTATTCATCAGATACACTGAAACGAAGAAAAGGAGCTCATACTACATTTGAACCTGGTCCATTCGTTCAAGAAATTTGCCCTACAACTTCAGTCATTCAACGAGAGAATGCGGATGTCGTAAAAATTACAGATGAAACTGATTTTCCTTACGAATCGGCCCCTGCAACTAGTAAACCTACATCACCACAGTTAGGTAAAATGATAATAAAAGCTCCAATAGAACCTCATGGACCCATTACTAAGGAGTTCGTGACACTACCACCGCCTAAACCGAGCATGATAATAACAGCCACTCCTGTCACTGAAATACCAGTTCTACCCAATAGTCAACCCACAACTACAGCAAAAAGTAATTACGATTTACCGCGAATTGTAGAAGCTATAACAAGGACGGGGGCTTATGTAAATATACATGATGCAGAGGGTGTCAGCTTGTCTCCATCGAAAGATGATACAACAGGTAAGAAGCAAATCAGCTCAAATATTATAAATTACATCACAAGTAATGCTATAGAAAATACTGATCAAAGTGTTCATGAACATATAATTCCATTTGTACCCAATTTTCAAACACCTATTATGTTAAGAAACAAGAGTATAAATGATTCTAATAAAATTGGCAGTAAAAAAGTAGCTGAAGTCATGAAAATGTTTACAAATAGAAATAATAATGATACAAAAGCCGAAATCTTAGGTAGTAATGATGTTATTGTGGATGTGAATGATAAAACTCCAGTCAATAAAATAAAACGTAGTGACAGTTACAAACTGGCCAACTCTCCACTGATGCCCATTAAGAAATTACTTAAATTAGATAGTTTTAGTACGAATGCTAAAAAGGGCAGCTCATTTGAAATGATTCAAGCTGAAATTGCTGCGGACTTACTTCGGGAGCAAATTAACTATCCAGCAACTGTCTCACCTAAACTTACTCATCGCAGTATATTTGATGATTACAAGTCTTGCGAGTGTATAAATAACGATACTCATAGTACATTTGTGAGCGATAAATTCGTAGCGGAGCTATCGGCTTTGACACTTAGTCCTTTGACGACGCCTATTGCAAAACGTAATTCTGTAGCATATATACCCGATAATAGAGACAATTCCTTAGACGTATTAACGGCTATATTAGATTCGGATCCTGATGATATTTGTATTATACATTCTCCGTCAAGCTATTCTCTATCACCTTCCAAAGTAACTGTACCGATTGATGGTTCAATGCATAGAGCTAGAATTTTATCATTGTCTGAACCTGATCATGGTACAGAAATCTGGTGAATCATAATCATTCACTAGCTCGTTACCGGCGCATACCTATAATACGCTTATTTTGTATTATAAAAACTTTATAAATCATCTATGTTATTACGAATGATAGTTTCTATTGATAGCCTATATCGTTAGTTGCTTTTAATTAAATATTATTTAATTATTTTTATATGAAAACATTCCGTCCGACAAATTTGTCTGTCTTGTTGATCGTCTTCCTTGTATTATTATACATTCTTTGTTACTTCTGTGATAAATAACTGTTTACAACGGTATAAGGTATTATTAATGACATAATTTTAGTATTAAACCTACACATATATTTCGTAATATATACAATAATTGATTTTATTTACAATGTTTATTGTGAGAATAAGTAAAATGCATGGTGGCTTCTTTCACCGCAGCGTGCACAGCTTCAGACTGGTTTACGTTTTTCGTGTGTAAGTGCATGGTGTGATATTCTCTCATGTCCTTTATGTGTGTGTAAATAATAATATTGTAATAGATTTTTTGTGAATTAACGCACTTATTTCATTTAATCACTCCTTCGGCTCTCATCCTCACCACTCATAACTACATTGCACCGAATTAAAAATCAAGAAAGAAGTTCTGTTATTCTTTTGTGACGAAAATATTTATAGTTAAATATAAAATATTTCATTACAATGTTAATAACTTAACGTAAACATTATTTTATAGTAACTCCCTATTTTATCATAGTCTCTTTTATAAGACACTCAATGTTATAATAGAGCTAAGCACATAATATGAAACAGAACTCATTTCTCAAAACAAAAAGTATTACCATTGACTTTGTGTAAATAAACAAGTTTCAATTTTTGGGATACAGCACTAAAACCAAGCCAAAAGACTCACTTGCATTTGAAGATGTCACCAGTCTCCAATGGTCACAACATAACATCACTAATTCTGAATAACTTTCTATATTAATTGTCAAAGATTTGATAATTGTATGGTTACGTCACGTTTTCAAATCTAAGAGTTCCTAAAGCACTCATGAACTCATCAAACACCGCTTTGCACAGTGTTCGAGAATGCTTCAAACGGTTGCGACTTTGCTAACGCGAAGTACTTCGAAGGTAAAGATTTTGTTGCTTTTAAGCATGAACTCTGACATATGCACGAAAATATGTAACTACTTGTTTTAACTGCAAATATTTAAAAACGTTACTAACAAAGCCATGTCTAGAACTAAACCGTATTCGGTGAAAAATATTTATTTTTAACAAAATGGTATTTGTATAACAGAAAAACATAGCACGGTAGGTAACATTTCTGTTCAAATCGATTCTTTTTTTGTTACTAACATTATCTATAACTAACAATGCATTCATTTTCACGAGTGATTGATCCGTTTGTGAATATAACACCATGCACTTTTTATATTTTCATACTTATGTATAATTTGTATGATCCAAATGTATTATAAATACCTATATCCTAACATAGCACTGCATTTAGGCAGCACAGTAGTATTTAAGGAAATTTCAATATTTAGTCTTGCACCAATTATTTACCTGGCTATAAGCTTAATTTAGTATATCAATATAATGTTTATTTTTAATATTATTAATTTTATATTTAATGTATTTAATTATAAACTAAAATTTTAACCTTTGTAAACGACTTCAGAAATATGTAAAGCAGAGTATACTAAATTATATTTAATTAAGATAGTTTACTGCTTACCCAATTTTACAGGTCCTTTTGTACAAAGGTTAAAAGTATTATCGGAAATGTATAGTTTGTATGGTAATTGCCTGATATCATCAACGTATGTATTTATAAAATTCAAGATTATGTAACCGTAAAAATCTAGGACTGGGGCTATAATTATTAACATTTTGTTTGCTTGACACAGAATTATGAATGTAAAGAATCATATTTCTTAAATTTTCAGACCATCGGCATTCCGGGGCTGACAAACTCTACATCAATGTACAGCCAAGTAAGAGTTCTGAAAAACAAAATAAATCAAGTCCAACAATTGACTTTAACGCAATCAACCCCAAGCTGCAGCGATACCATACTGCTCATTTACGTGGCAGGCACGGTGTTATCGACTACGAAAATTCACAAAACAATGTACAAAAAGAATTACCAAAATATTGGACGCTTCCAAAGAGAACATCCTGCGATTCGAATGGACCCAGAGCAGCTATTCCAAACCAGAGACTATCCAACTATCCAATTCGAAACATTGTAAAAGATTGCTATGGGCCAACGGACAGACAGGAAAAATCTGCTACGAGTAAGGAAGAATCGATTAGAATATCACCAATAGATCCTCGAGCATCCGGTCCGTTTAAATCATCAACGCCAACAAATAAGGATAACATAGTTAATCTTAACTCTAAGTTGCTATCTCCAGTCAAATCGACTATGACCAATGAAGAACTGTATGCAGTTATACACAAAAGCAAAAAGAAACTAAATATCAAAGAAACTCCTGACGGTATGGAATCGCCAGCTCTATCTTCCATCAGTCTATCACCAGTAAGCTCGGAAACTTCACTATACTGTAAACGTCAACCTGAAACGGGATACTTCGGAGATCCAAAAACTAGAGCAAGTTGGTCACCTATGGACAAACAGTTAGCTGGTCCTGGAAGTACTTTCGGTATACAGAAACCAGAAACCACATGCGCAGATAGATTCGGTCCAATCCCACAGACATCGAGGCTCGATTTCAAGAAACTTTTATTGCAGCACAGTGTAAAGCTCAACACACTTAACCCGCAACATAAATCAAATAAACTTTCAGCGGTAGAACAGCTTAAATTATCGAAAGAAAAAACCCAAATACCAACTACTCCCGTTGGAAATAGGTCACAGGTTAACATACTCGATCTTAGTGGTTCACCGAAAACGTACACCAACAGGAAAGTTATAAAATCCAACAATCAACCAGTGTCGCCGGGAAGAACGGGTGCTCTAATAAAAGAACATAAAAACACACCAAAAATATTGTTGTCGCCCAAATCCCAATGGCGATTTTCGAGTCCCAGATCAGATGTATTATCTACACCTATACCCGAAGTGAATAATGAAGAAGAAAATTCGAACAGCTCGGGAGAAAAGCATGATGTATCTTCTCCCGCTGACCCACCGTCGAAAACAGTTCCTATTATTACTAATCAACACTTCGGAGCACGTAGAAATTTGATACCTATAAACGAACATAATTTGGAAGCTGAACATGATTATCCTGAATCTGTTGACCAAGGCGTTTTTCCGCTTGAAGCAGAATATTCTAAAACACAAGGTTTATCAAGATCTGAAATATTACAAGCAAAACGAGCAGAATTCTTTAACACTCCACCCGAAACGTCTCCTCCGAGATTTACATCATTTAAAAGCAAACCAACAAACCCTGGAAACACCAGAAACCAAACCTCTTCGGAATCGGGAAAGACTTCGCCAACTACGTTGGAAACAGCATTATGATAACGAACCTTATAACTTACAGTAAAGCGGTGCTTTAGACAGTTTCTCATTATAATATGATCATGTGGATATAAATAAGGCAATGAAATTGATAGAAGCTTTAATCTAGTCTTTTCTCGCTTAAAGTGCCATTTATGCTGGCATCCGTTTATTTCTCAGACCCAGTGTTTGATACTTATTTCAAATGGTATTTTGAGCTCAATCTTTTCCCCTTTTCTTAATGCTCTAATGGGGCCAATCTTAATTTTTAATTAATGATATTAGGTTAAAACTAGGTAGTTATAAATTAGTGTTAAGTATTTATTGAGTACATCGTGGTACTATGTAAGTAGTGTTTTCAATTTTTCAAAGTTTTTAAGTTATTTGGAATACAGTTTTAATTAAATGTGTTGAATAATAATGTGTTGTTTTTTTATCCAACTGCCGATTTTATTAACTATATTATACTAGCGGCCCGTCCCGGCTACGCACCGGTATAAAGTATATAGCCTATGTCACTCACTGAAAAATTACTAAAATCGATCCAGTAGTTTTTATTTATTCATTACTGCTCTTGACCCCCATGCGTTAAATTTGGAGTAAAACAATTCCCCTGTCCCAATACCATGATTATTTTGCATATAAACCTTCCTCTTCAATCACTGTATCTATTAAAAAAACCGCAACAAAATCCGTTCGGTAGTTTTAAAGAGATACATACATACATTGAGCATACAGGTATATAAGGACAGAGAAAGCGACTTTATTTTATACTACGTAGTGAAGTACAAGGCGGGAATACATTGACAAGTTATAAGTAAACAAATTAAAATTTCATCAAGTTTTTTAATTTATACCACTTGATACTGTGAAATGTGTCGTAACCCGTAGGAAGTACACAACTTATAATTAACTGGTAATGAAATCTGAAGCCCAGTAATAGTAATTAAATGAAGCAGGCGTTTAAAGCTTTGTATTATTTAAAAATTATAGGAGTTATATGAGAACTACGGATCGTCCTACGTTCAGCAAAGCGGGCGGTTACGACTATAGAAATCAAGATTTAATAAACCTCGTACTCCTTTGTAAGCAAATATGACATTTCTGTCACTTGTCTGTTCTGATCTTCTTGTATTCGCTACTTACTAATTTATGGATTCATTACAGTGATTGAAGATGCTCTGTTTATTTTGAACAAGACTGAATGATACCTAAAAACCTGATGAAATAATCTTGGAACAGTTTGTTTTCGATGAATGCTGAACACTGCACTCTTAAGCTTAGGGCATTTTCATTAGTAGTTAACACGGCTGATTTTATCAATGAAAGAGCAACTCCCACTTTAGGGATGTCGCATGCTCTTATCGGACCAATTGCTATATTTACTACATATATTTTTCTCGGTATTTTTGTAATTGGACAGCTACGTCAGCTATACCCGTCGAGATTTCTACAGATGTACGCACTAGTAACATGTTCCTCCATCAACATATCTTTATCGCTCACTGTATTCAAAGGCCTAAAGGCCATTGATACATCTAAGAAACACGCAGCGATGATTTTGAATGGAATACTACCAATGTTTATTGCATTATTATTACTTGGAGATCTTGTTGCAATCACATTTTCAGTTCGACCCGTAATAACGCCACCATCGATAATATCAATCACTAGGGCAAATTCAGAGTCGCAAGTACCAACAACTAGAATATTGAATTAATATGCATACAAACATGGAATCGAGGATTTGAAATGTGTAAAATAGTAGTAAAACTAAAACGGAAAGATCTGAAATAAGGTGAAGGTAATTTAATTGCTCATTTTCCAATAGGATGTAATAATAATGCACTGAAATTAATGTAATCTACACGTCTGATTTTAAGTACTTCCCTAATTTGTTATTGCAGTATTGGAATACCAAAGTAAAGTAGCCGAACATGGATTTACTTTCAGAAAAGTTGTTTATATTTATTAAATGATATTATGTAGTTATAAACAAATTGTTTGTAATATCGAGTCGTATAATGAGAACTAAACTTTGTATTTTGTTATGATCAATGTATTTGTATTTTAAAGGTTATTTATAAATATTCTAAATCAAATTGCAGTTTTATTAAGTTATTAGAAAAGAATAGATTATAAGATCAGAAAAAATTGATGAATCTTTTGTAATAATACTGAAACAAAACTTGGACTTGTGAAACAAAAAACAAGTTCTTGGGATTATAGGTCAATTAAAAGCTGGTACAGCATAAATAGCTTATGAAATGTATTCACACTCATAGTGGAAATACATTGTCTATATCAATTTCCGTACAAAGGTAATTATAGGATAGCTAGTTGGATAGCAGTTATTAGAATTGGCTGAAAATTTTAACAATTATTATATAAAACCGTACCAACTTATAATTCAGCCACTTACATGTTTTCCATACTTGATATAATCTGTATCGGTAGTGAAATAATGCATAGATGAAGCTGTGGCACAGCAAAATATGTGGAAACATTTATCTAGGAATTTATACAATATATAAGTAGACAGGTAAATTGTAATAAAAAACATTTGGAAATAGTTTAATTACACTTATCTATTTATTGTACAAAAAGTTAGATGCAATATGATACACCAGACACACCATATTTTAATCTAAAAATTATTTATCAGTCCAAATTATTTCTCTTCATTAACTAAACGTTATTTGTTCATAGGAGGCCCATTCATTAATGGAGGGCGCATTTGACCCATGGGTCCCATAGGACCCATTGGCCCCATTAGAGGGCCCATCATAGGTGGACGCATACCCATCATTGGTGGCATAGGTCCATGAGGCCCCATCATCATAGGTGGCGCCATTGGTCCTCCGGGTCCCATAGTAGGCGGAGGCAACATACCTGGTGGACCACCAGGAGTTGGTACGGGTGGCCTCGGTCCGCCGGGACCCATTACAGACGGATCCCAAGGCGGTGGAATAGCCGCTCCTTTATTACCAAATGGATTCTGTGCAATCTTTCCAGCTTTGAAAGCTGCAGTCGTAGCGTCAATGAGGTGCTGAGCTTGTTCTTCCATCCACTTTTGATAGTAAAACTTTACATTGTCTTTATGCTTTCGCCCTGTACAATGCGTTTTCCTGACGCTTGGAGAGTCATGGGTTAAATATGTGTCACAATAGTCACAATAATACTTCGGCATTTTAGTATTCAATCGCAAATCTTTGAATATTATAATGTTTTAATATCAGTTTCCAATTCCAACATCAATTCACGCTAATCAAAACTCAAAACTAAAATGTCATTTATTTTTCTTAGGATTTATGTGCCTTTGATAACGTATTTTTGGCCAAATATTATTTTTTAAAGCTGTTTGCTATGCTTTTGTAGCTTGTTACGGTATGTGATACTATTTTTTTAAACATTTGTTTTAAATTGAAAACCTGTTATAATCAAAGCTGAGTTAAGTTATAAACTATTTTTTTAACTATGCGTGATTCAGTTTTGTGTAAAATTATGTAAGGAGAATAAGTTTGTGTAAATTTGAATTATAGTGGCAAATGTTTATTTATTACATTTGCTGACAAAATTCAATAAATGTTATTTTTTGAAGTCTTTTTTATCTTATTTATAGAGATTAAGTGACTATGCCACTTCCGTATCTATAAAGAAATCAATGAAATAGATCAAATGTGACAACCGGGCTTTGACATAAATTTTACGCATGCGCATGGCGCGCAGTGCGACTTGTGTTTGATTTGTGCACGTTTATTTTTTATTTGATTGGTTATTAACAATTGCCCAGATCATTTTGATTATATTTTACTCAAAGTTATCAAATATTTTTATCATAATTTTACATGTGATGCATGTTGTTACACGGTAAATAAAAATGCCGGACATGAAATACATACTAGTTACTGGGGGTGTAATAAGCGGCGTAGGAAAAGGTGTCATTGCAAGTTCTTTTGGCACAATTCTAAAAAGTTGTGGAATCGATGTGACTTCAATCAAAATTGATCCCTATATCAATATCGATGCTGGTACCTTTTCGCCATACGAACACGGTAAGTAATTTTGATTTTTTCAAGGCTGTATTTATTTTGATCCGCGTGGTCTTCATGTGTGATTTGAAATACATAGGCTATTTTTAATTTGTAGGTGAAGTTTACGTGCTTGATGACGGGGGCGAGGTTGACCTTGATCTTGGGAATTACGAACGCTTCCTGGATATAACTCTTCATAGAGACAATAATATAACAACAGGGAAGATATACCAGCAGGTTATTGAACGGGAAAGGCGAGGCGACTATCTCGGCAAGACTGTGCAGGGTAAGTGGAGATAATTTTAAGATACTGATCATCTGACCATAAGTACAAAGCTACATAATTATTTGTACAAATTAAACTGATATAAATAATTTCGGATGTTCACTCAATTTACTTTAAATATGTTGTATATCAACATTACAATGTCATATGATCAGTTCACTTTGTTGGATAATAAAGCACTGATATTTTAGGATTTCTACACTGTCTGATCTACTTTTCTCACAAATTCTAGAGAAAGTAAGGAAATCATGTTTGCAAATATCTTTGACCTAAATGACATTTTAAATATAACACTGCTCATTAGTGTTCAATGGTTTTATTTAAAATAAACTGTAGGTAGCTCTCTTTTCAATTACCACTCACATAGTTTTTGAAGATACATATGTAATTATAAATGTGCTTGTTGATTAATATGATAATTATATTTCACTGTTGTTACATTGATCTATATTATATATAACAGGGATTTCCAAACTGTGTGCCGTAGAGAATAAAGATGGAGGCACAAGGCTTTCAGCTTTCCATTTTCTGGAAACTAAACTTAAGTTGTCATTGTACATATATCTTTTCCTATTTTTTTAAACAAAGTACATGTGTGTCTATATACATATAAGAATAGCATTGTTATTACTTGAAATTTTTCTGCATATCTATCTAGTTTATAAATTGTATCTTATCAAATGGTTAGGGTGCTCTAAGACAACATACTATAACTGCAAGTGTGTTATAAACTGAGAAACTGGACAATATTGGTATATAGAACTAACAATGTTTTCAGTGATTCCTCACATTACGGATGCAATACAGGAATGGGTTCAAAGAGTTGCCCATATCCCTGTCACACCGGAGAACACTCCACCGAAAGTGTGTATAGTGGAACTTGGAGGCACAATAGGAGACATAGAAGGAATGTCCTTCGTAGAGGCATTCAGACAATTTCAATTCCGTGTGAAAAGGGAAAACTTCTGCTGTGCTCATGTTTCTCTAGTTCCAATGGTGAGTTAGTTAAATATTAATATGTACAGTAATACCCCGGAGTTACGCGATAGGTTGGATCAAGCGATAGCCATGTAAGTTAAATTCACATAAATCGGGATTTAGGTTTATATATACATAAGTACATATAAAGTTTGTGTAATTGGGACCATAGTCTGATGAAAACAATAGTTTAGAAGAAACATATTTAATAAAATGTTAGATAAATTAAAACAATTTATATTACTATGCATAAATAATGTAAC
>DWGJ01003440.1:0-13372 GCA_018246895.1 Aspitha aspitha aspitha | reverse complement strand
TTGGGTCCGCTAGTATTTATAATTTCCTATCATCCTCTTCCTCTTCCTCATCCGCATCCTCTTCCTCAAAAAATATCCTATTCCTCATCCGCATCCTCTAAATTTTTGCGTGACAATTCCTCTTCCTCTTCCTCATAATCACTTCCTCAACAACCCTAATCCATATTAATGTTGGCGTACATACATTCAGTAACCAAGCTTGTCTGAATGTTTAATTATTTGTTTATTTATTTCGGACCTCCAACATAAGATACTACAATAATATTTACAAATAAGTGGATACAGCAAAACCTACATTTTACGTAAAGAAAAAAACATGTAATAGAAAATGCTATTAAACAACCGAGCGTCGTAGTTGTAGACTATAAAAATTTAGCGTAACAGGCTAATTATTTACAAATTGGATTATTTATCAATAATAATTTACATTTCATATATTATTTATTGTTATGGTGTACTTATAAATTATAGTTAGTTATGACATGACTTGAATTATTCTTTGTCAATATTATTGTAATGTTTAAAAATTGATTTAAATTTTGGTATAATGTGTAGCGAGTTATGGGTACTATTATAGATACTATGGAACTGACTTATAGGTTCAAGATTTTAAAATAGTCACAGGTGTATGTATGTCGCATGTTAACATAAATTTTAGCGCTATCATTCAAATACCGCAATGCATGAAACACCGTAACTGTGGCGGATTTTGGGGAGCGAGACCCTCTTTATCCCCTGTCTGGCGCAAAAGATAAGGACCCACAAAATTTGAAGTGTTTCTCCACAAAAAATATGTGCTCGCACCTGGCGACTCTCTTCTGTATTTGCGTACCTACACATGCACTTAGAATAATAGTTATTTTGGCTATGTTTGTTCATCTTATATTAATTTAGAAAGATATTAAACTTTTTGTTACTATCATTCATGCGAAATGAATAATTTGTTACCATAAAACGAAAGAAACGGGTGATATGCATTTCAGTTTGGTTGTGAACTGTCAACACTAAAAAAATACAGCTTAATATCTACAAAAAAGGTAATTATATCACAGACCTGTAAATAAACTGCAGCAAACTAAAAAAACTAATATATATTTAAGTTTATGTTCAATAAATAAATACAACAATATTTCTTAGTATAAATTGCAATAATGTTTAATAAAAGAGCATTATTCCATCTGTCGATGGTATTGCTCAGTCTGGCCACGTAGTTGGTTATCCTCTTACGCTTTTCTCATCGTTTATGTGCCATACATTGTACGTGTGTCACAGCCAGAAGCAGTAATAAATTATACGCTGATATAGAAAAATGCGACAAACTGTCTTTATCGTCTTGACTTACAGTGTTACCAGTTGTTTCACGTCTAGTCTGCCAAAATTCTGTAATTCAAATTCAAACTGTCCTCAAATATTTCATTATTCACAGTTAATAAAATGTGATTACAAAGTTATTAAAACAATACTAATGATCAATTTAATATATTCAGAAATAGTTATAGCAATTACGCAGAAGGGACTCTATTAGCACTATGGCAATATTTTTACTCACGGTTTTTTTTATAAGATTAATTAATATTATTTAAATTATCTCTTTTCGGTCGTATAGGTAAATAGCACACATTAGACTCCAGTCATTTATTATCCCTCGCCCGCGCGATCGGACTCGTTATTTACTGTGGTTTAAAGAAAACGACCGCAGCTTCCCGAAACGCGTGGGATCGCAGGATATCACCGATAGTCGCTTGAGGCTAGAATGTCAACCGCATATACCTACGTCACATATCTTGTACCCTTGGTGAAGTGAAAATGTTTTTAACGTTGTCGTGTTGTTAAAATTGAAACTAGGTTCAGAATTATGATAGACGATATAATACAATAACTGTTTATTACACACCACATATACAAAGCTACAATTAACAGAACACATACTTTCAAATAATTTACTTTTCGTAAACTTTTCATGGACAACATAATGCTTCGTTACACATTATTACTATTTACTTAACAAACAAGAAAAATTAAAATATCGAATACGAAAATCCATAGAAGTGTGTATTAAAGTTAGTCTGGTTAAAG
Source organism: Aspitha aspitha aspitha (assembly GCA_018246895.1). NCBI lineage: Eukaryota > Metazoa > Arthropoda > Insecta > Lepidoptera > Hesperiidae > Aspitha > Aspitha aspitha. The sequence continues at coordinate 11,296 of DWGJ01003440.1, read as the reverse complement.
AATACTGGTAAAAAATTGACTATAGCACCGCAGCTACCTGTCAGAACTGTCTGGCTCTTGCCTGCATGAATGCGAGAAAAAAAAGAAAAGGCAAAATATAAAAATCAAAAGGTCATTACCTATGCACATGGCTGTATTGCGCGCAATACCTACTGTGCAAATGCACCTGCTGTGCAAATTCTTGCTCAGTTCCTGTGTAAATCATGCTGATTTAATTTCAAGGTCTTTATACAATAGTTCAAAATCGATGAGATTTTTCGTCGGAATTTCTTTCTATGAATGTGTGCTCACCTGCTGCCTGTATTTTTTCATTATTATTTGGTAAAACAACATACATAGGTTCCCTTTTATTTATAAAAGTCCCCAGCACATGTTTACTTCATTCATAATTACAATACAGGTGTTTGATTTTGTCACAGATCTAAATATGTAATAAAGCAATACGAGACTTCAAGATATATCGCAAAATATGTACATACATAAGTAACTGAGTCAACCGGTTATCATAAAATATTCATCTGAATGCCTCCTTTACGATTTTATTTCTTACTTCGTATTCGACGTTAGAGAGCGGGTTGTCATGTTTATTGCTTTTACTATTTCGTTTGGGACCAGATGTCTAACGTAGAGCCTACGTTGTTCATTATGGCCAAACGGGAATTGCGCATATGTTGCATTGTAATGTAGAGTTTAGTAAGTACCTAACATACGTTATAATCCTGGGATTAGTAACGTATGCGTAATGGAAGTTCTGTAAAAACAGAGTACAAGTTTAGCTTTTTTTAAATTATGAAAATGAGTTTGTTATAATATAAGTATAAGACATGACATCTTGCAATCTTCGTAATAAAAATATACTGTACAATTAAGCGTAGCTCACGTAATGTATAATTGGCTTGTAGTATTTTCCTATGCAGAATAACAGCGTTCTATCAGCCGACCGATAAGCGTTTGTTTGATCATATCAAAATTTGCAGGTCCGTTTGCAATTATCTTGAAATGTACTTAATCAGAATGTTATAAATAGTAAACCATGGCATAGGGAATTGTTAATGGAATGTGACATGTAAAAACTTTTTCAAAGTTTCAATCACTTGTATGCTCTACCGTATTTATCACAAACTCACATTATGTGTCTATTTCTTTCTCTCTCTATAAACAAAAATATAATAGATTGGTTTTTCCTTTCCAATAATTTTTTAATCTATTTGTTAATCGTATTTTTAATCGCTGTTTATGTACAACACTGCGTAAAAACGCCAATATATGTACACTGGCATAGAAATCTCGTAACATGTTTATTAGCGGTCACCTAATAGCGATCATGATTAATTAACGGTAACAGGCAGATATTTTCTTACCTTTTATAAACTTTATAATGAACAAATGAATAGATAATATCTACTTTATCGTCACAAAGTTGGGTAATAAATTATTCAAAATATTTCCAGAACTTATAAGCAACGTGAAATATTTTTGTTCAATCACAATGTCCTCTCCGACCTCATTTGCGACATCTGTGCAATTCGTGCACAGACTGGATAAAACTACACCTTCTGTTAGCCAAAAATTGCATTTTTTATCTATCCACCCTTTATATTTTAAAGTGAGGGGATTATTTAGGAATTTGTGTCGTTCCTGTCACTGAATGCACTGTAATCATATTTTAATTTTTAATGCCGTGGTTGAATAACAGTAACTACATAATTATTATCGATTACGTTGTAGTTTACACAGATCTCTATATTCTGCTCTAGTCTTACTATAGATTCCATAATGATGATCGTTGAGTAATTTACCAGGTTTAATGTATAGACCGTTACTCTGCGCTTTGTTCGCCTAATCCAGATAGAACACGATAAGGTAATCTTGGCATCAACACGATTATACAGGAAGCTTCACGATAATGACCCATGAAATGTGGCGGACATATCTCTGAGAAGCTTAGTTATTATTGAGTTGCATTTCTGCAATCTGCTTGTTTCCCACATACCTACATCTACATATATATAGAGTATACATTTTGCTAAAAACCTATGGTATCATTGACCATCAGATTTGTGTGACCATCAGATTGGCATAACTTAATTCACTACATAAATTTATTTCACAAATCTCCAGATCAAAGTACAGGCCATAAAAACTACCATTGTAAATGTTTCCATTAATGGCGCTAATAATTTTTATGGGATGCTGACACGAAAGAAATTACGTTTGTTGCCTATCACAATGACGTGTTTAAGAAATTAATCCTAAAATATACTATTATACTATATGTGCCCGCGGCTCCGCCCGCGTGGAAATTAATTTGCCACAATTTTTTCCAAGCTTTAATACCTACCCCGCGGGAATCCTATGATAATAATAACGAACTTTTATACAAAGTATTCTTGTTCTTTCATTCTTGTAATATATTACCTATGAACTGCCTAAATACAAAGTGGCATAGTTTTATCTTCGATAATGACAAACTTCCATACAAACTTTCATCCCCTATTTCAGCCACAAAAGTAGCCTATCTCCTTTCCAAGGTCCAATATATAGCTGTACCAAACTTCATTAAAATCTGCTCAGTGATATAATAAGCGTGAAAGTTAAGCAGACAGACAGACAGAGTTACAATTTATAGTATTAGTAGGGATTACTCCCGCTAAAATACTACCGGAAATCGCATTTATATAGTCTTGTAATTTATTTATTGCAAATTTTTAAATGGCAATCACTTTAAAATGTTGTATCTCTTTTGTGTTGTCTTTAACTGCGTGCCACGCAAATAAAGATATTTTCTTTCTTTCTTCTTTCTTTTTAAAACGTTCGAAACGCTATATGCTAGTTTTACAATTAAGAAAAGAACAAATAATACAGTGCACGCATATAAAACAAGTTAGGTTTCTCACGGTAACAAGAATATGTACGAACTTAACATAGAAAAACTAGAATGTGAATCCTGATGCGACGCGGATAAATGCAAGCCGTATAATCGTGTCCCATGCAGATACAAATTAATGGGTCGTTCGTTTTAATTTATCTGTGCAGATTGCTATTGTGCTATTTGAACGTATATTTTGTAAATCTGATACTCGGTCATTAAAAATACGTTCTAGATGGATTTACATACCATTAAATAATCGGTCATTTACTGTTAGGTATGTACATGTACATAATATGCTAGGGAAATTAATTATAAAATGTTGTAAATATTATGTATTTATGTATTTAAAATGCATACAAAATATTTTATAAATAAAATTATTTTTAATATTGTTTGCAGGATACGGAGAAAGATGGCGTGTGTAAAAAAAGCTAGGGACTAAAACAAGATGGCCGCCGCCCGCGCCATTCTTGTATTCCTAGCGGCCACCGCTCAAGCGTGGATGCCCGATGCCAACGCTCGCATCTATATTAAACATGGTAAACAACTGTTTTCTCAAATTATCAAATCTATTGGATCCAATGTCTATGATACCAAATTATTGTATTTTCGTTCGAGCTCCTTACATGAAAAGTTTGAAATCGATATATTCATAACAAATAGGTTAAGGTATGATTTCCTACATTTTTTTTAGATAATACTTTATATATTTATCTACGTAAAGGTAGTAAAACATTCTTTCTCGGAGAAATAGTATATAGGTACATTATGTTAGTGTAGATACTGTTGAAAAATAGAAATTCAATTTACGATGGTCATAAATATTTTAATTTGTACACGTCGATCAAATTATTCGAATTTATGAAATGTTTCTAATATTTTAAATTTTCAAAACTTTAACTTCAAAATATTTAAACTGCAATGATTCATAATAGTATTCGTTTATGATAATTAATTCTGGAAACTCGCGCTATATAAGGCTTTGTTCGTTTATATGCAAAACACAAAAAGTGCAAATTCGTTGCGACAGCCGACACCAACAGGTGCAATAACGGCTGACGTACTATCCGCTAAACAAAGCCGAATTAGTATTGACATGTGAAAATTTCACAACGTATTGTTATGAAATCGCGAACTGGTATTGTTGGTTGATCGCTTTACAATAGGAACATTGTTCATTTGATCGGCACAAAAACGATTTAAGTTTGCATGGGAAATTTGTTTGAACGATGGCTGTTATAAGCTATCCAATAACTTTTTATCGTAAAATAATGATAGGCGCAGTTAAAAAATTAAAATTAACATCTTTAATCTTTAATCTTTAAAAATAACGCTTTACCAAATAGGTGCCAATTGCTCAAAACGTATAATTTGAAGGTTAAACATAAGTAAATTACTGCTATTATTGCTTGATTATTATTTGATGAGTTGTGAATATTGTATATATTACAAAAATTGGCATAAGCCACTATTCATATAGATTTAGACGAACAAAATATTACCATAGCTAAGGAGCGACCACCAACTTCACAAAACTAGATAACTCATTACAGTAGGTTAGGTACGCCTTAAGTAACGTTCCAGATTCAAAGCCAACATTTAATAAACAATCAATGGAAAAGCTTATTATACGAATGAAATATTATTTAATATAAATTAAACAAAGGCTTAGAAACGGTTGTACATATTGGAATTTATTCAATACAACACGTAGGAGACGATGGTGCGAATAGGTCATATTATAACAACGATCATCTCGTGTTTGCTTATTCCCGAGATATTACTTTATAGTGTAATAGTGTAACAATTCTTATTTAAATATAATGCCGATAATTTGCATCCTTCATTGATATTGATAAAAGGTATAATTTCTTCGTCATCGTTATAATTTAGATATGTATTAAGTGCCTACTTATATACCTTATTGGTGAAATAAAATTTTTGAATTTGATTACTGACGCTAACTCAAATAAAGTGACATTGCTAAAAGAACTAAAATTACAAAGCAACTGATTTAGCAAAGCCAATTCGCTAAGCACTATGGAAGTGACTCCCGCTTCGGTTATGAGTCGTTTGTAAATAGTGTCACTGCTTTTGTTATTGCGAACACGATAGGTGAATAATTGTAGCCAAAATAAAATTCAATTCAATTCAAATGTAAAGACAGACATCGATTTGTAGAAAATAATTTATTTTTGTGGTATTTATATGTTGGTTATGCATGTTTTTTTAAATATCTGGCAACCAATTAAAACATGCAGTTCTAGTAAGGATATCGTAGTGTTGTTGTATGTTCTCTTGTAAGTGACAAATATTATGTACTTTTTTTATATCGTATGATAATCCCTACTAATAAAATATATGTTTCAAATTATATTTCGGATATGCTGCGTAAAAAAATGAAGTGTTTATGTACCTTTGTTATAGGTGATGAAAATTCAGAGCAGTTCATGGGCAACGGAACAGCCCCTCATCACTTTCGTATATTGGATAAGGACGACTTTTCAATTTTAGTCGGTGGAAGGTACGAAATCTTTAGCAGCTAATATTATTGTAGTACGAGTATCTTAAACGTATTAACCAAATTGTGACAGTTTCACTAAAATTAATGAGAGGATATTATTGTGTTATATGGAATACATGTTAAAATTTTGTTTTGTTACAGGGGCACAGTATACAACCTCAGCCTTTATGACCTTTCGGAAAATTTAGATCAGGTTGGTTTGTCTTTGATTATATAAAACCTCTAAACTTTATCATTATGGAACTAAATGATATTGTGTATTAAAAATGAAATAATGAGTGTACTCTCAACTGCATTCAAGCGAAAGGACAATAATTTCAGTTCAAATACTGTCGTCAATGATAAAACGTTATCATAGGAACAACGAGCGCTGTTATCTGATACTTTTAATTCAGAACACTGATAAGTGGCACCAGGTTGAGCAAATGTAGAGTCCAATTACGTTAACGGTTGTCAGTTTGCTTTTAATTTAGATCTTATACTTGGTCCAAATATACCTTGCAACACTTTAGTACAACGGCTGGGAAACTATTTACAATCAATAGCTTAAAAAATCAACTTTAAATATTCGCAATTGATTTATACAAAAAATAGTTATATTGACGATGTTACAAATGGAATGGTATTAATTTCTTGAGATTACCTTATTCTATTTTGGTTTCGGACTGCAAATTTACAAGGGCCTATTAACTGGTTCAAGTACATAACCACTCCCTCTTTATTATTCTTAGTTACGTCCCGCTTCGCCCAGCATACTGTTTATTTTCTATATCCTATTAAATTATTACCCATAAAATCGCAGTTTGAAACGGTTTCAAGAGGAGTAGCGATCATGTTGCTGTGAATCATTGTACATATGACGTATGTAGCTATATGCACGTGAATTGCATATTGTACCTATGCGTTTACTTCACCGCATTTGTATTAATAGAACGATTAGTATGTGAGAGGCTGTAATGAGTGACGTACATAACCTATATGTTTATATAACAATCCGTACTGAGGCATAGTAGCGGCACGGTATAAAGGAGAACTAATACTAACTTTGTAACGACAAAACAGTTGAACGTTATAATTACCGTACATAAGAAGCAATTAAGACTGCAACGCTGTAATAATTTTAATGACAACTGAATGTGAACTTTTAGATTTTCAATGGTTAAAAAAGGAATACCATTTTGGTACCTACCTACCAGTGAAAGATGAATGCGTTTTTTATCTTTTATTCTTTATGTTAATCAAAGTTTATTTATATTTCAAGATATCAAGTGAATACGTTTAGCTCAGTAGTGTATGTTACGAACTGTGAATAAATAAGGCGGAAGAAGAGGTACAGTGCATTCTTGTGCGTGCGATGGTAGTCTCAGGCAGCGAGTGTAAGTGACTTGCTTGTAAATGCTTACAATGACCATATTATTGTATTCAATGACTACTATAAGAAACCGGTGTTGAAAAAAGCATTTAACCAAATTGTGTAAGAAAATTATGTCGATACACATAAGTAAAAATAAATTCGACGTTACTCTTCTGTATTTCGCTACATACTCCTAAATATGCTCACACAATCCTAGTTGTTTTTTCTTTGAAAGAACAACACCAATACGTCATAAACCACAACCTACGCGATCCGGTATTCGCAATATTGTAACATTGGGTGATATCGCAACTCGAAAAATTACATAGAGCCACGGAAAGGACACGTCACAGTTCCGGCTTGATAACTCCATAAGCAGCAGCTCCATAAATAAATCTGCTATCTACCATATATTTCAACAAACACAATAAGTGATAAATGGATTTTATATTAGAAAAACTCCATATTGACACCTTACTACTACTTATTGTTACTTCACATTAACAGTCCCATTCCTGTAGCCCTATTGGAGGTTGGTTAAAGATTTCCTTTTGCCAGTTACATTGTAAAGATTGGTTACAAGTTACAGTAATATATTTGAAATATTTACGATGTTGGTTTATATTTAAATAAGAGCAGTGTTGGACGTTCTATGTAATGTCCCCCGGTGATGGTGGATATGCACGCGAACGAGGCGACTACTTTGCCCTCAACCTCACCTTATATAATAAAAGCATATTTTTGCGCATTTTGAAGGCTACCATTGTGACCTCATTCAAATTACCAAATTCAAATTAATTTTAAAAGCATCTTAGAATTATATTACATTTGTTATTTTACAAAACACCTATTGGCTTTCTGAATTCATGCCAGCTTATAACAAGGAATATCGATATACGTATTATAACAAATAATTTTGGTTACCTTTCTTACTTCTAATAGTTTCCTTTTTGTTAATCTCCGTATCGGCCATATTTCAAAATTTCAAGATTGAAATTCCTTCTACCTTTATTTAAAAAATTAAACTATAAAGTAAAACAGACGCTGGTACATGGAAAGTACGCTAACAGGAAGATACAAAGCGAATTGGCAAAGAGCCATCTCGAAACAAATACCTACATTTTACAGAATTTCTGATATTCAAAGGATCAAAGCAGTAATACCACGGAATACCTGCGAAATGCAATTCCTATATTTACGCTTTAAGTACAAAATCTTGCTTAAATATCTTTAACTTTAATGGCGAATTATAAAAAATAATTATACATAATAAGTCACTACAATTGGGTACAGTACTAAACACGAATAACTACCGCATATCTACTGTAAATAAATAATTGAGCGACAAACTCTCTTAATACTTTCGATTCAATGTCGAGAGCTGTTCTGTGCAACGGGCTGCGATGCAACTACAAGTTGGCTGCAAGTCATCGCAATCTGCACAAGTTTGCGTAATAAGCTTTCGCCTTGAAACTACAAGCGTGAGAAGGCGGGTCACTTGTAGAAGTTGTATAACGCCCGTACGCTCTGATACCTACAAAAATTATGTTAAAAACTCTTTTTCTCTTCAAATGTCTCGTTTTCAGTTCTTTTTAGTTTAAACTTTCTCTTTTCACAGCGTTTAGAGTGGCAGTCTACAGATGCGCATAGAGAATTATGTCAATTAAAAGGGAAATCGGCAGACGAGTGTCAAAACTACCCTCGGGTGGCGGCACGGTCTCATGGGCGTCTGCTGGTGTGTGGCACCAACGCATACAAGCCTCTGTGTAGAAGATACGCGCGTCATCCTCCCAATCATCATCTAGAAGAATTCGATGGAACTGGTCGCTGTCCGTACAACCCTGAACATAACTCCACTGCCATATTTACAGGTGAAATATGAGTACATTGAAAAATTAATCTGATGTATGATGAAACACCTAGCGCAGAACGCTATCCTTCTTTTGCAAAAGAGTCAACTTTTATTCGATTCACGATCTGACCTTTGCAATTACTTCCTTTGCTATCGAGTACAATTTTCTGATTATGAAACGATCACATGTTGTGATGGTACAACGTTTAAAGGGCAGTGCGCCGCCCGCGCCTCCGCGGCGAGGGGTTGCGCCGAACACGACGCACGAAGACGCGATACCGATCGATTTATGGCCTGTACAGTTAAACACTTCTTCACTATACCATTGTATTACATACACTTGGAACATTTAAATCTAAACGACACTACACCGCAAAACCGCAATCGCCATAACGTACATTAAATGCATCCAACTTTAATATAACACATTAAGTGTTATTAATGAGACCACAATTATTTCGTGACCATAGTGAAAGCATTAGTTCTGGTACGTGACCACATGCATTTATTACTTTTAACACCTTATAAATTGTTAGGACGGAAAATGTTGTTTTCTTAGCTCTTGATACAACGTTAGGGAAAAAAAATTCGAGTAGGCGATCTAAAACGTAGCTCCCGATTTCCAGATGGCCATCTTTACACGGCGACTGCGGCAGACTTTTCCGGCACAGATCCGCTAATTTATAGAGAGCCGGTGCGGACGGAACATTCAGACCTACGATTACTCAATGATCCTTCTTTCGTCGGAGCAGTAGCGTCTACAAGCCACGTTTACTTCTTCTACCGAGAAACTGCCGTGGAATACATGAATTGTGGAAAAGTAATATATATTTCAATTTTTATCTTACAAATAAAGTACCTGTATCCAGATCCTGATAACATAAATTGTACATTATGTTGCTATAATAAATAATAAAAATATATTTTACAGTATTCCTTAATATGTTCACAGGCTGTATATTCAAGGGTAGCGAGAGTTTGTCTTAACGACAAAGGCGGACCTCACACATTCAGCGACAGATGGACCTCATTTTTGAAAACACGTCTTAACTGTTCCATTCCTCGAGACTACCCGTTCTATTTCGACGAAATCCGTAAGTATAAATATACTAATACATATAATACCTGTAGGAAATAAATACATATTTATAAAATTTATAAATATCTTTTATCGCAGAGGCAACAACCGAACTCATTAACGGAGTGTACGGCAGCGGTAGTAGCAGGAACGACATCGTTTACGCAGTTTTCACGACACCACAGAACGCTATCGGGGGCTCGGCGGTGTGCGCGTTCGCAATGAGAGACATCTTGGATGCGTTCGAGGGATCGTTCAAGGGGCAAGAGAGCATGAATTCCAACTGGCTGCCGATAGAGAAGGAGAAAATACCGCAGCCTCAGCCGGGCTCCTGCGTCGAGGACAGCCGCACGCTGTCCGATTCCGCAGTCAACTTCATCAAGACCCATCCACTAATGGACAGGGCGGTGCCGTCGTTCTTAGCGCGGCCGATCCTCATTAGAGTCAGTTTGCAGTACCGCTTCTCCGCTATTGCGATCCATCCGCAAGTGCAGTCTATGAACGGGAACAAGTTCGACGTCATGTACATCGGCACCGACGACGGGAGAGTGATCAAGGCCGTCAACGTCGCGTCCAACGAGGGCGTGTTTGATGCTAGCGTCGACGAATACAGCAAGAATCCCGTTAGGACAGCCGTCATATCCGAAGTGCAAGTGCTGCCACCGGGAATGCCGATAAAACAGATGCACGTCGCCCTCACCACGGAGAAACTCATCGTCGCCTCAAGTGACGTCATCAAAGCCGTGACTCTGTCACACTGCACCAACGTTCAATCGTGCAGGTAAACATTTTTACTCCAAACACTATTGCTAATGATTTGCTCGTAAGACCGGTAAAAGTACAAGGTTTATCTTATTAGGTTATTTACGCCAGTGAACTAAATCTGTATAATATTTACGTATGTTCGTTTTCAGGGAATGTGTTGCACTACAAGATCCTCACTGTGCGTGGGACTCAAAACAGCAACAGTGCTCGTGGGTAGGAAATAGACAATTCCCAAACCCCGAAAGGTTTCTGCAGAATGTAGAGTTTGGAAAGACTGACATTTGCAACAAGCTGCCGGCTCTGATGCCGGGCGAACGGCACAGTAACAGGAACCCGGCTACAAAGAAGCCGATCCTGTCCGAACCCAACCAACGCCAACAGACAGACGACATTCAGAACGAGATATTAATAGAAGTAGTCGAAACGAATGTTCTCTCAGAAGAAAAGAGTCCTAGCAATAATAAACATGAGACTGGTGAGTTACTAGCAAACCTAATGTCTTTTCCCGTTCTAAATACATCGTCAGGCCAGTTCGACAAGTTAGTAGATAGACTCGAAGAAGGAACTTCTTTATTTTTAATTTTATGATACCTGCCTATACTGGTATTCTTAATAAATAAATAACTGGGGACAATTCCACACACGGCTGTCTGATCCCAAATCAGGCAATTTAATACCTGTGCTATGGTGACCGGACAGCTAATAAACATACATATATACACACGATATAGTTCTTATATGGATATTTTTATTACGCCCAGACACGGAACAAACAAATCGCTGCTTTTCATGAATACTCGCACAATCCAAAATCCACATTTTTACAGGGTAGCTATTTGAAAATTAAACAA
>DWGJ01003439.1:0-13374 GCA_018246895.1 Aspitha aspitha aspitha | reverse complement strand
GACATTTCGATATTTCGTGGGAGAAACTTTATAACATATTGGTTTCCATGCGGGCGAAGCCGCGGGCACAGCTAGTAGGAGATAAAAGTTTGAATGTTTGAATGGAAGTTCTTAATTATTGTTTTAGGATTCCCGCGATGTAGGTATTAACGCGGGAAAAACTTTATAACATACTGATTTCACGCGGGTGAAGCCGCTGACACAGCTAGTTTGTAATAAAGCAACAGCAATCTAAGTGATGATGAATACAGAGCTAAATCTGAGGCATGTTCATAATACTACGTGTGAATTGCAAATAGCGTTCCGTTTAATCGAAGGCAACAAAAAATTAATCTCTCGATTAACAACAAAAGCGATAATTACAACGTGGCGTTAACACGAATATGTGGAATTCACAACTGTCTATTTTTTTCTTAATGAAAGAAAGCCAATCGATGCTAGCAGCGCTTGTATCTTTGCATTATCCTAATTAATTTATTACAGCATGTTAAATTTGTTTCGCAATTTTTTATTAAATTTCAGACTGACATCATTATGAATAGAAATGATTGCATAGTCTGTGCACACAGCACAAGCCTGCGTCGTAAACCGATACAGCTTTCACCGATAGTTTTACAGAAAAAAATTTCGATTAAATATCACTCGAAACGGTGAACGAAAATATCGTGAAGAAATTCATATGCCATAAAAAAGTTCTCAATATCTTAGGAATCTTAGGAAGAAAGACAAGCGCAACAAACAATTGTATTAAACCTTCTCAATTGAGTATCTGTTGTAGCTGATCATGATGATAAATATTAATAGACTGCATTGATCTTTTAAGAATAAATTTTCTGTATGTACACTTTCCGTATATAATTCCGTACGTATAATTTTTAGACATAAAATTACCAAACGGGCCACAAAATAAAAAAGTATAACATAGTATCCCTGTTTCCTAACATAAAATCAGGTTAAAAAATAGACCAACCTCCAACCCAAGGCGTTTGCAATAATTACCCATTGGAGTGTAAAAAAACCTGGGGTGTTCCTCATTTATTCACACTAAGTCGACCTCTATCTGTCTCGCTTTAAATACTTAATGTCACTTTAATGAAAGCTGTAAAAACGCTAACATTGTTACACTTGTATGTATAAGATCAATGGAGCCGCCACTTAACTGGGTTGTTTCCTTATCATTATCGTCATCGTTATCGTAATTATCACCGTCGTCGTCATCACCATTATCATCATCATCATCGTTTTCGTTAGCGTCATCGTTGTCGTCGTCACCTTCATCATCGCCACCATAATCATCACCAACATCTTGGGATGTGCTATCAGAGTTGTTTATTCTTCGTAAGTAACGCTCGCTAGCTCTGTACAAGTACAAGAGAGAACGAAATTAAACAAAATACATCCCGCCCGAACACCAGCGATTATACGTGGACAAGTCAGGAAACTCCTAAGTCTGCGGTCGAAGCGGCTTCACGGAGTTTGCGTAAGGTGACACTTGACGCTTTTAACACGACACGATCTCAAAATATTGCACCATACGAGCCATTTAATATAGTAGCGATAAAATGAAAGCAGCAGGACTATTATTTAACATGCAGCGTCTTTTGTTTATCTAACAAAAATTTTCTATTAGACACTTTGCATCGGTTAAGAATAATATTATGTGGAAAACTGTACTCTTCATTAGAAAATATAATAATAATAATGTGCGAAGTCTACCAATCCGCATTTGGCCAGGAAGGTAGACTATGACCTAAATCCCTCTATCAAAGGAGACCCGGTCCAGCATTGGATCAGTAAAGGTGGTAAAAAAAACATGTCGAATAGTACGAAAACAACATCGATTGATGATTCTATTCAGTCTAGTCAGAATGTTAATTGTGAATTATTTATGATTCACCCAGTCATTACCCGCGAATTCGGTCACACAGAATACTAAATAACTCCGATAAAATTTTTCATCCCTTATCTAATTTTTTGGGGATAAATGTAAAAAAAACTTGTTCAAAGGAGCCTGTCATTAATTGCCCGTCATTACATAGTTTTTTCCTTTCTATAAACAACTAAGTTTTTTCCGTTCCATTTTTCATCCCTTTATTTCTCACAGAGGTGGGCAGAGTCTATCCGCATGCACCGTAGCTAACACCTTCTACGGTCCTGATACTCTGCTTTTACCTATTCTATTTGTGAAAGATTGACGTTAAAATAAACTAACGAATACCGTCACTATTATGGCTTGTGTGAATTTATTACATAAATACAACTTTCATGACAAGGTCATGCGTGGTCTATGGGAAAATCTAAATCCAAGTTTTAACTAACGAAACTACGAACAAAACTAATCGACTACGTTTAAACTACTCTTACCGCTTCGAACCGGATAATTACTAAGCCGCAGTATATTTTAGTGTATTCGCTATAATTTTGGAGCCGCTAATAGCGAAATATTAACGCAAACGTGGTTATAAATTAACAGGCGATGCAAATAAATATAGTCACTTAAGTATACTGTTTCTAATATTTCATTATAGGCTACATTTCTATTGGAAATAATGGAGTATCTAATATAAAAATAATGAATAATTACATTTTCTGTTAATCTCGGAAACCGGTGTGAATGGGACAGAGATATATCGTTTTCCTGCTCTCTCCTATGTAACGTACTTAATTTTGATAGAGTTAAAACTGTTGATTGTTGAAATGCTCCTGTTTATTATAAGCACATCATGTGACGTCATTGTTACGAAATACTCGTATAATCATGGCGCAGTTGTTATCAGGTCTCTCGCTGCGAAAGCACATTAATGCGTTACAGGATTTAACTTATCTAAGACACGTGAGTCCGTTTTCCCTCCACACGCCGATAAGTTGAAAGCCAGCGGCCCCGAGCGTGGCGCCGTTTCGTAATGAGTACTTACTGGGTCGGAAAATTGATGTGGCAGTAAATTTTTGCCACTTGGAAATTTAGCGGGGAAAATGTATACCTATACCGACCAGTTCCGCTGGTCGTTCAGTTATTCGACGGGCGTATTGACCTTTCCGAACTTTCCGTCCCTTCGGGTAAGTAGCCTAGTGTTTTAACAAATAAGTCGAATGTATACTAAAGGTGTCCCGAAGTATCTCTAGAAGCGTAACTTGCAGACATTTCTTCCAACTCGGTCTGACTACACCCGAAAGTCACACAGTAAGTTATTTATTACAAAGTAACATTGTTATTAATAGCGTTAATTCGTAAACGTGTAATATGTAACTTGTAAGGGATAATGATTTTCAAAACGTCAATACATTCTTATCAGCTGATTACATAAAAGTTTCGCTAATCAATAACTCAAAACGTAACAAATCCCAGCGAGGGAACAGTTTGTCCATACATAAATAATTTCCTAAAACTGTTCCAAGGTCTCCGTTGACAGGGGGTTCGATACTTTGCTAATTAGTCAGGGCACCTCCTAAATTTTACGCAGTTATTTAGAGTTTTCCTATCCGAAGTATACGCCGAACGAAATTCTATCATCAGTCATTTTTATCTTCTTCATTACAAATCATTTTATATTTTCGTCTTTCGCGATAAGATTCTTACCGAGGTTTTAACCCAAAACTACTATATCGATTAGTGTTTACGAAAAGGAAAATCTCTTAGGCATTCATATTCCCTGGCGATGTTTTCCTTCACCATTATAGCGTGTGGTATTTAAACGTAAACACTAGTACACCTATACACGTTTCAAATATTCGTATCGGGGGTTCTAACGAGGTCAACACAATAACACAGATGCGTCGAAAATATTTGGTTATAACAATGAAATATTTGGAAATGCTTCGTCAAAAGAACACATTGGTGATAATATTGAATGCAATTGGTTATTTTACTTGTTACCAACATTCAATGCCACACCGATAGCCCCCAATAAAAATGCATATCTAACAAACCCAGCGATGCACAATGCGACCAATACGACGTACGATTAAACGGCAATTCACACATAATAGACGTGAAAAATCGAATGTTAACACGACAATACCATCTAACATCGAACAATTGAATAACCGATGATGCAACAGTCATTATCACGGCCGTGCTATTGTTATTGAAATCGTCCAACGTAAATAGAACCGCGCAACTAGAGTCGAAAGCATCGAAGCGCGTGTCACACCTCAACGGTCGTGAAGAACACCCGCGCCAACGGAAAAAGACCCGTCGCGCCTCCCGCATGCGAACGCGCGTACAAATGTTCGGGAACGCATTTGAAGGTTCATTTGTGAATGGCCGTTTTAACACCGTTGCAGCAGTTGGCCTCCTTCGCAGAACCGAGCAAGCCGAGGTAACATTATCAAGATCGTACAGATTCTATTCCATTGTGAGCGATGAACTCACCCACGACGTTAATTGTGTTGTTTATTTTGATGAAACAGTTAGTGAGTGTCCGCCGCGAATTGGACTTTCGGTGTTTCCGGTTATTAATTTTCATTAGTTTTTTATAACGTCCAATTTGAATATGAAGTTAGGGCGTATAGTGCATACAGTTAACAAGTAAATAGATAACGTAACACGATATGCAAAGTAATTCGTCATTATCAGAGGCGCTACAGCCGCTGGTGGGCCTTGGCCTGGTGCAGTTTTTAACACCCATAACCATCCAACCGCCTAAGTTTTAGCCTGCCTGAGTTTCTTAGTGCATATGCAAGTGATTACACCAATAAATATGTACCTATAGGTATTACAAGCATCATAACAACTATTATTAAACTTTACGTAACTGGTTTTATTTATAACTCGTTTGTTTAGCTGTATTATTTATCCAATCATTGAGTATTCAAATGCATTTTGCAAATATAAATATATAGCTCTCACGGGGCTTTTATAGTTACACTGTTGAATAAAGTTATCCTTTCAGACTGAAAAACGATAAGCCTAAGGCCTGGCAGGCTAGCGTCATGCTGGTCGGTAGGCTTAACACGTCTCAATAACTTTATGAAGAATTCTACAGTTTGTTGGGTTCCTTCAGATATTTTCCTACACGAATTATATAATCTATAATAAAAACGTACATAGACTTGTAAAAATAAATGTATGCTACATGGCCTCTGGAATAGAAGACTGAAGTCTGAGCCACTGATATAATTGCTTATAATGCAAGAAAGAATAATGGGAAAGTTATGTAAAATATGAACACTGAAACAACTGTTACAAACACTTCAAATGAAACAATGAAACACGTCTCACGTACTTTAAAATAACAGCAAACCAAAACACGCGTGACGCAAAAGGACGTAGCAAATGGGCTTCTTTTAGAAATCGTACCATATTCAGTCACCGACCAAACACGGCAAGACGTAAGTAGTTTGAACAGTCTGTAGTATCATAAGTACCAGAGCATACAAAGAAATATTTCAACAAGACCATATAAAAAGTGTCATGCACTTGCTTATTACTGACCCCTTGTTCCTGAGGTTAGGAAATCTGATCACGGCGCCCAAGATAGTGAATTCGAATTCGAGTTCGAGTTTATTAAAAGAAATATGAAGTAAGTTAAACAAAGATAGTGACGCAAAAAACAATTACACAAACTAACAAACAAAAGAGAAACTAAAAGCAATCAATCCTCTTAGTTGGCACTAACTGTTTTCAACAATTAATGCCCACTAAGAAGCCGTTGGCGCTCTGAATTAAGATTACATACTACCGTTGACCTATAATAGGGTCAGAAAAGCTTACCTTCATAAAATATTTACTGAGGAACTAACATTTCGATTGGAGCGAAAACTAAAAGGACTTTTCAAAGTTCATTATTAGTTAAGAAGTTACTGAAAGGACATCTAGAAATTGCTGTTATGGCGCAGTAAGCATTTATTACAAGACGGACGTTTAATTAAACTTTGAAATGCACCTCGAAAGCAATTAGAAGGTAGTCCGCTAATATTCGTTCTAGAAAGATGAGATAGACGAATTGGAAGGAACCAAATAGACTTAATGTATTATAGCCGTAATTAACTACAAATCTAATCAAATTTGAAAATTAATTAAAGCTTATAATAATTTCGTGACAATATTAGCAAAAACTGAGTAACAACGATATTAAAAACAAACTCAGCGACACGCAAACAATCGTTTCGCGCGCATTCTTCAGAGACGTGACAGAATCTCGACAAGAAATTGCTTCGAGGGAAATATGCGGTCGTCCAACATTTTCCGGAACAACGTTTTCCCTTCTGACGTTGTCAAATATTTTCCGACATCGATACTTCCCTACATCACGACCAGACCACAATTGTACAACATGGCTGACACGCGAGACGCTCCTTAATTCTGCACGTAATAGAATTTAGTACAGAAATTCGAGGATAATGCGTCAGAGAACAGATGCAACAAACGGAATTTTACAACTCGTTGAAAGCCGAATGAAATAATTGAGATTTTTAATAATAGAAATATATTTATAAGGAAAATTTCTTTTGCTCCTTTTGTTTTGTGCGGCGCAAAACATGACGACTGATAGCTGTAAAAATGTACGACATTCATTAAATATATTTTGAACAAAAGGATTTAAATGTGAATAAATAAAACAACGCCAAATATAACAAAATACATACTGTTACCGTTTCATAGGACATTGAAAACGATACAAGGCGACCAATTCGCCTTGAAACGATAAGATAGGAAAAGTAGGTCATAATATCGTATTACAGTATTGTAAAGAAACAAAACATAATTACTCATCTCATCGTATCTGCAGTGAGGAAGGAAACGGTTACAGAAACGACCTCACGGATGACGGATCATTTGAAAACGAGAAATTGAAGGATTTGAAGAACTGCAATCAGTACCTACCTAGTAATGTAAAATATCGCAAATCTGCCGCCGTTACACTTTGGCATTTGAAAACAGTACCATCAAAAACAAAACACTAACGGCACAAACAAATTTCTCTTATCACGAATGCTCCACGAATCCCGTGTGGTGATAGAAATTGTAAGCGACCACTTAGCATTTCCATCTCGCGGGCCCGTTTATTCAATTCAATGCCCACTTGGCAAGCAGTTCGCGAACGCAACTCACCATATCTAACGGTCAGCCGTGGTGCACGTTGGTTGCGAAAATTATGTTTGCACGACATGAAATCGCTAACACTGTTCTCTGTCTTGATCTAATATGGAGGAACGTAATTAATTGCATCTGGACCATTTTTTATAACGCGTTAGAAAGAGTATTGGGAGCATAGCGTAACGTAACGGGCGATGCTGTTTGACATTTAGGAGAGAAATATTCAAAAACGTGTAGTTTAAACCGCTTGCTTATCTGCTATGCCAACTAGAATGTAAGAAAAATGCGGAAACATTATATAAATAAATATTGTATAAGTCGGAACGAATATTAATTATTGTTGTTTACTTTGACGATAAAAACTATGCATACGTGGTCATTGAGAGGTTCTATCGATTAAACCTTGAAGTATTACTGGCTCGAGTTTTTTGTTTAGGATTTGTCATAGCCATTTAAAGGATGTTACTACAATGGATGTTGGCTGCATCGAGGTTACCATGTCTAATCTAACGGTAACAGCTGTGATACACAAATCGCAATAAAGACAAGGTATACCGACCTTTTTCTTCAAGTAACACTTTGTTTATGAAATTTGGTATTTCTTTACTTAATATTATTATAGTCACGTTATGAACCTAAAATTGTAAGCGGGGAGTAGATTTTCATATATTCTCTATCCTTCCTACAGTATTGTGTAAATGAACACTAAGGAAGGAATTTCGAAAACTCGACCCCTGGGGTGCAAGATAGAAACTTTGTACGAAAATCCCCAGGTTCGAAATTGGGCACGTGGAATTGTAGATTTTCCCTGTTGGTTAGTAAGAAAATGAACGCATTTATTGGTTTTGGGAAATTCCATTATTGCCATGGCAATGTTGCGGGTTAAAACTAGTGTGAATATAAAAAATATAACAACATTTAAAAGTGTAATATGTATTTCGACGTCTTCTTGAAACCGGAGCGCGTCCACAGTACGCCGATCAGACCAGCAGATACCAGTGTGACCGACGCTAGTCGTGAATAAAAAGCGTTCTAAGGCTCTTTACGGACAATGAATGTAAGCAGTGACAACGACCGAGCCTGAGGTTCTTTTTCTTTTGACACTACCGTTCTAAAATAATCCTCACGAGTCACCCTCCAAGTTTAGTGTCAGTAGAGGACGCAAGTTTGTTGAATGGAATTAATATTGTGCTACAGTTCTATAAGCAACAATTAATAAAAATAAACCTCACTCTTTACTATTGAAAGGGCTTATGTCACATTTGCGAGCGTAATAAACTTTACTTTTAGTGACTGGAAGAAATTACTATTACTTATTAATTCTTACTACCCCAATTCTTCTAACGTGAGATACAATTTGCAAATTTAGAAGTAGACTAGTGTGATCATTGTACGGTGATAATCACATTTTTCTAGCCGTTAATATCACCGTTTCGACATAGTTTCCACGAATCGTGCATTCACTGTGTCATTTATGCACAAGCTGATGAAATTAAGAGACAGTACTTGCTTTGGAGCGCACATTAGCAGTTGGTTCTGTCAGTTATTATTAGGAAACAATCATCAAGCCTCGTCGGAGGCCTTAATGAAGGTTCAAAAACATCTCAAAGACGGATTAGGATCTAACCCGGATCTTCGCTTGAACGGCGTGAGGGAGCAACTTGGAAACTTCTCATCTTTTTAGGAGATCAATGCCCAGATACGGGTCACAGAAAAGGTTGCAGCCAAATTACAATTATGGCAATTTATTCGTTAAAGTCACGATGTTCATTAATTATACTTGAAGTTAACACCGAAGGTCAGATCGTGTTATGGTCAGCATGAATATTCAAAGTGTGAATTTGAAAGGTCAAAGTCAAATTCTGTGGGTGCGAATAATTTTGTCACGAAGTCGAAAAAAGTTCAAAAATAGTGCCTCTTAACGCAAACCCTTATAATTTCTTCGATGTCGTCAAAGTGGATTATAATAAATACATACTAATATCATAAAAGCGAAAGTGTGTTTGTTCGTTTGTTTGTCCCTCTTTCACGCCAAAACGGGGCAACGGTGTGGTTTTAATAAGTGAATTAAATGGGCACCTATTAATCGAAATAATGGCTAACCCTGTGATTGAATTGTAATTCAAATCCATTGGATAAGTGTCAATTGACCAAGTGACTCAGTTGACTCACCGATGACGTCACAACAGTATTCAATCTCTTGCTTACACACCGAACGGTAGTAGTTAGAATAATCGTATTTAATGGCTTGGTATAGTATGGAATTATTGCAAAATGTTAACAGTTGAATAGGTTCCCCACGCAAGCGACGCAGGGTACCTTAGCAGCTGTTGTTTTGTGAGTAACTCGCTTTAATAACATAAAACTCTTGTATCGAAGAGGCGTAAGTTGTATTTGCGTTGCTTTTGATGTTACAAAAGGTCACCGTGCTCTGCATTTTATTATAATTTAATCTATGAAATCTTCTACGATCGATATCTTATACTTATGTAAATATTAGCTTGTACTCGCCCCATCACCAAAAGAATTTATTTTGTTCAGACGTCGCGCCATTATTGCGCCTGTAACGTCATCTATAGCGCTTTTTTTAATACAACATGCTTCCTTGTCGAATGAGATATATTTTGTAAAAGAAAAAGTAGCTTACGTCAATCTCCAGACCTTTAACTATCTCCATGCCAAAAACCACATCGATCTCTTGGTCCGTTCTGGCGTGAATGAGAAACAAAGAAAATATGGTTTCGCATTTATAACATTAATACGGATTTGCAGGTATGCAGGATACATTCGCAAAGGTCCAACCAAGTCTGGGCCGCCGTGTCGGAAACGTAGCACCCAATATATGTGTCGTGACGTCATCGCGGTGAGTCGCCACATGTGAGCGTGGCATTGTTATATTTACGCTGCGGCTTCATCGCATGTGGCCGAGAAGGCGCAGTGGGAAAATAAAAAATAATAAGATCTAGTTCGTTGATCCGTGCGTACATCGACTGTCCCGTATATGGGCCGAGAGATTTCTCCTGTTGCGATACTAATAATCGAGCAGCCGAGGCATCGGGGAAAGTCTTGTATCAATGCAATGACGATGGATATTATAAGAAATTGAAATCGAACGGCGTCCGTATATTAATTGTCTTTTTTATGAATCTTGGAACTTTTCCAGGTCGATTAATTGAGCAACAAAAATGTTATCTTACGTTTAAAACGATTTTCGCAGTTACACAACATTAAAAGGGTTTTACTTATTGTCACTTTACATATCAGAATGTGAAATGGGACAAAGTGATATGTTAAAGTATTTTAACTGTATCAAATCAAAAGCGTCAACTGACGCTTCCGTTAATTGAGTAACATAACATTTGTAATATAAATCGATAACTATTATCTAACTCTTCTAGATCGATTTAAAATTGTTTTACATTAATCACTTCCGGTTCTACACCCGATAACTAATTGGGAATGCCTCGAGAGTTTGCGTCTTTCAAGTTACCAGCACATGGATTAAACTGCGGACACATAGCAAAACGACTCCTTAGCAAAATGGCCGATAGCTAAGGTGGAATGCCCTATGTGCTGGTGGTTATCTGGCTTTATTCAAATCATCTTTAACGCTTCATCGCTTGCCGCAATGCATGCGGCGAGGCGAAACATTGTATAAAAATCGACTTAACGCCATTTTAATGTGAACTGACTGAAAAATGAACTTACACAAGATAATTGAGTTGTCATAGCTGACTTATTTATAACAGCAAATTACGCAAAAGCTACTATGAATAAAATGGAAGATTTTCTTATGACAATATTCCTACAAAACGTAATACTTACACGGTTTGTTCTCTCCTCGGAGAATACTTCCTAGATGTGAATATGCGATAAAACTATGTAAGTGCTACGCGAAAAATACGTATTACAGTTTGTAGTATAATATTGTTAAGCTGTCTTTTAGAACAGAGTTGGAAAAGAGAGAATTGTTCGACAATATTAGCATTGAGCAACACGATGTTTCGCTTTCTGAGTGATCATTGCTATAGGTTTGATGTAATGAAAACCATTTATATGTATATGCTCTATGACGAATGAGGTGAAATGGAGAATGAGCATAAGTATTGCAACGCATTTCTAAAGTTCCAATAGCTGGTGATGTAACAGGGATGTTGATCTATCAGAACATTTTTATATACATCGTCGACATGTTACTTGAGGACCAAAACGCTTATAAAATTTTGTTACTAGCAGACACTTTAATAAGAGTCTTCTTTTGGAATCGATCGAAAAATTTTGGTAATATGTAAATGAGACCATCACGGTAGTCGACTAGCCGAGACCTATCCTTATGAGAGCCATAAAACGTTATCCTATCTCTTCATAATACTTTACGAAGTCGTCGCGAGGTTGCGACTCGAAGGAAAATATCAACTGTGCTATCTTAAATACTGTTCGAAATTCAAACTGAAAAATCGGATAAAAAGAAAAGAAATTTAAATTAAGAATTTGTGCAATTTACTAAATTCCTGATTGCAAATTAAAGTCGACTAAGTTGCCTAATATCGGTTATTGCGATACTAAGAACGGTGAGCTGTCCGACTTTGTTAAATTCATTTTATACAGACAACGCGGTATTTCCTCTGTTAAGGATTAATTTTGTTCTTTTTAGTTAACTATTACGTAAGTTGCTGCGATTAGTGTTTCGGTCAGTGCAATCATTTTTCTTGCTAAACAATGGAAATACATTAACAATACACCTAGAAGTATAAAATATACCTTTTGTTTTAAAGGTATGTATGTAAAATATGTAATGAAACAAAATTCCTCAGTTAATATTGCCACTTAATTCAGAAGCCTATTTATGATTTAATACTAACAAATTAATTAATAAACCACAGTAACTTTTTGTGCTCTTGAACTCCGTAATGGAATTATTCCCCATGGAAAATGGTTCGCAACCATATTAGTCATAACTCATAATGTGAGAACTTCATACATTAATCTTTGAAACAATAGATCTTTATAAGTATAACACAAATAAAGTAATGTTACAATTACTTATCACAAAATATGCTATCTATCTATCTATCTATCTATCTATAGTATGATTTAGACTAAGAAATTTACTGACAGACAAATTAATTATATTTTAAACAGGATTTCATTTGATGCAAGACATATTGTACATAGTTGACAATAGCCAATATCTAATTCAGATAAACCTGGAGAATTACAATGTAAAACAAAATGATCATTAGGTTACTTTTCCTTAATTTTACTTTAATAATCAGAAGCAGATGTTGTTCTGTTTTTATTGTTTCAATAAAATTATGTGTATTGTAATCGTTACTTGGTTGGTTGTTTGTTCAAAAAATTTGTTACAAAGAATAAGGTTCTGGATTTAATTTAAGGCTTTTAAATTTGTAATTTTGATGTAAGGATTCTCATTGATTTTTTTTAGTTTTCTGTAAGCAGTAAACACAAAACCGAGAGTATAAGTATATGATAAGTGTATTATTTACTAATTATTACATATCTTGTCAAAACTGATAATCTTTCCGTAGTAACAATAATATTAAGTGCTTAAAACATTTTAAATAGCTTTGTACATCATCTCCCTTTGAAACTATTTTTAACTCCCTTACGAAGATGGTGTTAAACTAAATAAAACATGTTACTGGTCTCAAGGATATTTATTTATTATTGTTTCTGATGTTCATCGGTTATGGCAGTGACATTAAGCTGCATAAAGCCAAATGGGATTGTTATTTAATCTGTGGTGATTAATGAAAAAACTTTTTATTTAGCTTTCTGGAGCCAATAAGTCAATGACATTCATTTAGTGATATTTTAATAATAGTAATACCTGTATTTGCCAGACATTTTTTCACTGATTGATCAATGTACAGAAGTTCACAGCCTTTATCTATAAAGAACTGTTCAGATAAACCTCTGTGTATCAGTATTCATAAAATTATCATGGTCGTTTTAATATTAGCTAAAACAACTTCATGCATACAAGACCTGGTGTGATGATATAGCATTATTATTAAAAAAAATTATGTTTCATAATTTGAGCAAGCAAGCAAGCAAGCCTAAGATGTGGATGTGTGGAGAATTCTTTCAGATCCTGAGTCAGTTATTACAATAGCAACCAACAATTATAAACTTCAATAACATTTAATTTTTAACATACTCTGGACCAAAAAAATAGTACAGCTTACACCTGTTTTCATGAAAATCACATTACAGTATCTATAGGTAATATAATAAAACTTGTACTGTATATTATATAATACTATGCAGGCATAATAAATTACTATTAAACTATAGATACTGTAATGTGATTT
>DWGJ01003438.1:0-13374 GCA_018246895.1 Aspitha aspitha aspitha | reverse complement strand
AGTCCGTTTCCACCAGTGCTAAGCTATGCGTATCAATGAATATGATCGGTGGATATCAAACGCATCCACAGAAACGTAGCATCGCACATCTCTGGTGGAAAGGCACCGTAAGAAAGGGATTGTTTGCACTCTCCCCCGGGGAGGCGGGCCAAGGCTGCGGAGGACGTCAGCACACGTCTCGCTCCGCGGCGCTTAAATATTAACGCAGCCGTCTGGCGCCGCAATAAACTACCCCCCGCCATGAATTTATTACCTGACTTTTTGCCGTTTTCCAAGCGAATACCTAGCGTTCTAGAAAGCTTCTCGAATACCTAGCATTTACCCGATGTTTTAGTCAATTTCAAAAGTGGATACCATGAATTGCATACAATAAAACTGTCGGAATTTCTTTTTCTTGCATCTACAGAAGCGCGTAATAAAATATGTATAAATAATAAGATATAGTCAGCAAGTGTTCGATAATATGGCAACATTATTTCTATTTAATTATTAATTTGATAGAAGTGTCCCGGAGTTAGCTGGTCCATCTCCATAGCCGCTGTCTA
This sequence comes from Aspitha aspitha aspitha, assembly GCA_018246895.1. Lineage (NCBI taxonomy): Eukaryota > Metazoa > Arthropoda > Insecta > Lepidoptera > Hesperiidae > Aspitha > Aspitha aspitha. Next base: position 12,829 of record DWGJ01003438.1, on the reverse strand, counting down.
TCTGCATGGGAAATAAGGCGCGATAATAATGTATGTTTTATATTTTTATTTACTGCCTTACAACTAATGTCTATGACTTTAGTCCGATCCCATGTGCTCAAGAGTTTTTTCTATATTTACTTTATCTAATAGTACTAGCTGTGTCCACGGCTTCGCCCACGTAGAAACGTTTGTCATGGCTGCTCCACTCCTATTAGTCATAGCGTAATGTTATATAGCCTATAGCCTTCCTCAATAACTGAACTAATTAACACAAAAATATTTTTTCATTTCGAACCAGTAGTATCTGAGATTAGCGAGTTCAATCAAACAAACTCTTCAGCTTGATAATATCAGTATAGATAAAAATACTTCTTATCTTACATAGCAGCCCTGCGGCCCGCGACAGTAAGATCTTCGAATGTGTCGTAATAATAAATGACATAACAATTTGAAAAGTGTCTCTTCAGATAAAAGGACAAGAGTAAGACAAAGAATCTTGCATTCCATTGTTACGCGCGACCCCGGCGATTAACTCTGTTCCCATGACCCCGTTCATTCCCATCTGTTCTCGCTCCTCGAACAGTCGCTTGTTCCCGATAAACTTCCTGTCCAATTAACAAATGTATAGAAAAGAAAAACAATGTATCACATTGTCCCGTGACCTTGGTGTTGCCATAAACCTGCGTGAAATATTGGGAGATAACTGCCGTGCGCCGTGCCAACGACAACAGAAGCTATATTTACCGTCGCGTTTCTTACCTTAATTTAACCTTTACTATAAATATTGTACGACTAATGTATTTCTTGTCGATACTCACTAATGCTCAACGTTGGTAGCCTAGTGATTCACGTTTCACGCTCTTTCATCCGAAGTCTGAGTTCAAATCCGAGCACACACTTTTTTCCGTTTAAAATATTGCTTACATTTTGGAAATTAAAATATCATTCGCTTGAAAAGGTTGACCTTCTACGGTCCTTTCAGCGTGTGAACATCAATATACGTATATTCCTTCTCAAGTAGGTCCAAAATAGAAGTGACACCTATGCCATTATTCTCCAAATGAAGATAATAATATTGTAATGAGTTCTCGTGACCGCAGATTTCGATCGGCGCTTAGGGAACACGAAAATAGCTAAGAAAGGTGAGGTGAATAAACAACTCGATCGGCGCACATATCACGAGTGAAAACCAGCAGGCGAGCGCCGCGCCGCACTGCCGATAATGAAAAAAACACAGACGAACGTTCATCACGTACTGTCGGAAAATAAATATCACTCGCTTCAGCGGTGAATAAAAGCATCTTAAAAAAGTTCACCTTTGTCGGAGTACACCATAATAGTCCCCGAGTTGTGTCAAGTCCGATCTGGCCTCGCGGTCGAGTGGTTAGAGACTCTGACTTCAAAACGGGAGGTCGTGAGTTCAGACAGGGGAACTTGGGATCAGACAGCCGTGTGTGGAATTGTCCCCAGTTATTTAGTATTTAGTATTTTTAGTATATTTATCGCTGGTCGCGTATCGCTAGTGTTAGAGGAACGGATCGTCGTCACACAGTGGTTTCCTTGCTCCCGACGATCTGTGTTATTGAGAGTTTTAAGGGCTTAACTTAGGCTTTTACCTTTCATATTGAACGTGGACAACACATTATCCCAAAAATAACTTTATGAGACATAAATTCGGTAAAATTACAAGAATCAGTGAGAAAATACAAAGCCATGCAAATGTTTATTGTGAATTCAGAATATTAATCACACATGAGCAGTGAGCGGTGGAATCAGACATTATGTAACAGAAAAGCAACTGTTCAGTGACCAATGATAGCACTGTACCATGAAACGGGCATTTCTATACCTACTTATAATTACAATATTTAAGGTTGTTGACATCTTTGTTTGGGAATCGATGACTAATGGAATGGTGAATTTCACAAGCGGCGCGAATCGGTGCGGCGACTGAACAACAACAGGTAGTCGCGTAGTGTAGTGTAGTGTAGTGTAGGTAGGTAGGTACGTTGCCACGGGGACGTGATAAAGTGCCACTGAACCCGACGTAATTGATTCACGGCGCCCGACGCTGGCGCGCTTCCAGACTCCTACCGCGGGTGCCGCCTCCCACTCGAACACGACTCTAACACGACTCGCTCTCCGTCCCGTCTACACAATTTAACCCTTGACAACTTTCATTGATTAAATATATTTTTTTGTCTGTGAATTAATTACAATGTATAATCGATAAACCGTTTTGTGTCGATTTTAAACATACTACTTAAATTTGTATAAGTTAATTTTAGTGTAAAATTAAGTGATAATAAATAATAATTATTATAATAACGATAAATAAAATTCTTAAATTTGTATCCCGTAATAGGCAAAATATGGAGTGAACTAACAATTCTACAACATCTTTAAATGTACCCATATTTGTGCAAATAAATGGCTTTGTCTTTTTATGTTGCTGCTTTTAGTTATTATTTTTATTATGTGCTGTTGTAAAGATGACTGAATTTAAAGAATTTTCTTCCTTACAATTATTTGTATTATAATCGTATTTTGAATCACACACGCACACACGCTCATACGCATCGCTTGTAATTTAGTCTGAAATTAAATTGTTGGGGACACAGATAAAATTATTACGATAACGATTTTAATTTTCACTTTAACTAAATGTGACTAGTTACAGCTTATGATTCTTGCAAATATCTGTTGCAATTACCGATATTAATCATAAAGATAATTATAACTACATTTTATGTTCTAATTCGTATATTTGAAGTCGAAATATTTCCTCTCGTGCCTTTCTTCACGTTTCATAATTTGCAGCTGAAGTTGACGTGGCTTCATTAAAATGAAATCTTATCCAAACGTCAAACGTCGAGAGGAAAAATGTATGAACGTCTTTCATGAGCATGTCATTTGTCGGACGGACTTTTGTGGAGACTCACCGAGCGATATGCATGTGAAACAAGATCATTTTAAACATATTCTAAGTGTAGGTTTCATTTATTCAAAACTCTCAAACCAACCACAACTTGTGGGGGGGACATTAAAAAATTTCGTCCATCAATCAATGCAAATAAAACGCAAAGTGGCGCCGAAATTAACAAAATTACATTGTAAAATTGCAAATTGAATCAGTAAAAAGCAGACCTGAGAATAAAAGGTAGTATCATAATAAAAAAAGTATTTTACGTGACGTAAAGTTTTACAGCCAATTGTAACGCTCCCCTCGTTCCAGCGGGCAGTCACCGAACTAATCGAACGATTAATAAATTCAAATTTCGAACAATTTCAAAGAGACGATCATTTTGGTTCAACGACACCAGCCGGACAGGGCGAAGTATTTTATTGGCGGAAGTAATGCTCTCAAAGAGCTTCGAGCACTGATTTAGGTTTGATTTAGGATCGGTACAGATAAAAGAACGATCGCATTATAATTTGATGCACAAAACTCAACCTTATCGCCCGCATATAAGAGTGGTAGCGGTGAAGATGAAGATATGGATGAGGAGCTGAAAATAGAATACACAATACAAGGGAGACGAATTTATAATTAACTGCAATCAACACTGACGGATAGAATTTCAAGCGGTAAGGACAGTCGCGCACAAAATGTGTTCAAAAAATGGTTTTCAAGGCCGGTTTACTACTAAAATTAAAAACATTATGTAGGTAATTTTCACTTGGTGTAGTCTGCGGCTAATCCGTGGACATTGCGGTTCTGCTATGATCAATACACTATACAATGCTATCTAATGCTGAAGGGATGAGGTATTGTAACGTAATCCTAAAGAAAAGTGACGCCTCTCTGAACAATCGGAGGTAGAAATTCTATTTGAGATTGAATTAACTTCTCAAGGGATTACACTACAGTAAGAAAACTAAAATTATACTGCTTTCACCATTGTTGATAAATTTTAAAGTTCAATAATTCCGAAGCAAACGTTAACATTTCCGTCGGCGTCTGTACCAGCAGACTCGTGCCACGACAGATGTTAACATACGTTGTTTGTTTTCTTACTTTGAGAGATATGTTTGTTATTTTTTCCCTCCGAGGGAAAGCCCTCGTGTTCCCTTTTTATTTATGTCACGTGAAATTAACTGTCGTTTTTGGACGCCGTTCGAAAGATAAAATTCCTTAATAGCGAGGGCGGTTATGAGCGGGATTGAGTCGGGCTTTGTATTTGGATCATGGCCAGTTAGTATGTATTTTTCGGTGAGCACATTCAATTTCGGAACGTAAAAAAAGAAAAATAATATATATACAACAGATGTCAGATAAGGAGTATTTGTTCGTTTGATAGTCTGGTTAACGTAGTAGACGCTCAGGCTGATTTGAAATTCCATTGGCCTGTTTAATCTAGACATTCAAACGAGGCAGAACATGGTAATGTAAAGCTTATATAGATACTAGTTGACCTGACCACGCGTTGCCTTGGTTTCATGTGGTAAATCATATATGTCACATATGTCAAAATCTCGTACCATGATGTTAAGACCGACTAAGTGTTGTCCTATAAGAAAACATTGATTTTGCAATAAAAAATGTGATTATCAATTGAGATAAAAAATATACTATTTTTTAAGTTGGATCAAATAATAAATATCTACAAAATTTCATTGAAATCGGTTCAGTGGTTTCGCAGATTATCGCAAATGAACATCGTAACACGGGATTTTTATATATAAGAGATTTTTATTACACCCAGACACAGAACAATGAAATATACTCATCAGACAAATGTTTGCTCCGAGTAGGCATCGAACATATCCCACCCGGTTTAGCCGACAAGGTTTCTAAAATCTCGACCAAAGGGCCAGCCATAATATATGTATGTGCATTATGTCAATAAATCCACACGCATACGAAACATCCAAGTTAACTAAATTAAAACAAATAAGGGGGAATGTCTTATGTTAAAAATACGTTAAGTCTCCATACTGCACCCATTTGACATTTGTTATTTCTGTTCCCTCCAATTTCGAAAGTTGAATTTGTTCGAAATACGACTAGGTATTTATAAGTTTTACTCTGAATTCTCCAATTTGTCTTCCGGTAATAGCTTTACGTGGCGTAATGACGCCGTTACCTAGTTGAACCGGAATTGCTCTTTTTAACGCGGTTTCGTATTCGGCCAGTATGGGGAAACGAAAATGTATGGTGCGCGAACATTTTGGTCTCGAGTTACTAAGAGTAAGTTTCAGTTGACATGTAGACGATTTAGAAACTGAAAAAAATAATGCAACCGATAAAAAGCAAAACACAAATAAAGCAATGATTGATGACGACGATAATTCTTTTCGAAACGACGGCCAAGGGAAAGCTAAAAATAGTGCAACGTATAGGGTAAGAGTCTTATATTTTTGTTTTATCTTTGCATATTTTCAGTCACATATAAATTATCTCCACGAATTCAGTCTAATATAATAGGTACAAGGGATTTAATCAGACATCTATTTCGTTTAGTAAACTTTTATAATCATGAAACTTACTTAGCGGTACTGCTGTTTTAAAAACCTAATTTAAATCCTTTAATTCATTTTCCAAGTTATTTTTACAATTTAAAATTCGAATCTCTTTCATATTGGATTCAATACAAATTGTTTCTTGCAATCAATAATTGCATTAGATAATAGCATCGTAATCGAAATTTCTGGAATATTTCTAAAATTCTTTTCGTCCATTCATTCAAATTTCAGTATCAGTAACCCGTACTTCACTTTGAAAATTCTCGTCGTCGTTTCAATTTGCCCCCATGAGTTAATATGTTGCTTGTCCAATATTTTCTTTGGGCTAAATTTGTTGGGGTCCGGAAGGGACCGTTGTCGATGTATTTTGTCGCTTCTATTAACCTTACGCGCTGGAAATTTTAATATGTTAGTAGGTGAGAGGAAGCCGTAAACCGCCGGGTTTATTACGGACACAGCATTTTTGGGACGGTAATGGAACTGCACGGGAAAAGTGTTCTCAATAATATATGCAGCGTTTGAAGGGGTAAACTGTAACCACTTTTGGATACTTCTGATGATGATACGTAACAAGATTGTGATTCTAACTGCTTACAAGTAACAATCAGTAATAGTACATTCGTGTTGAATGCCTTAAAAAGAAAACATTTAAAATGCTGACGTTTGTTATACTAACAGACACGAACCAAAGCAAATAAAATGTTTATTCCAGAAGCGACGAGCTTAAAGAATCACAACAATAAACCGTTACTACTGATGTCTTATCTCATAAAAGTAAAACTAAATCCAGAAACAATTGAAACATCCACAAAGTTTTATAGCGGGAAAGTTGAGCAATTACCAACTTTGAATTTCGTAACAAGTTTAACAATCATTGACTGTAAACCTTTTGCACACACATTAACTGAACTCAAAGGGACGATGAACTTTCCCAATCGACTAACGTAAGCAACGACGGTCGCGCCACAACTCAATCCTAAAACTGCATTGTTCCATTTTTGGAACGCACCAAACTCGAAAGGGTGTAAAGTGTAACGTATACAAGTTATATTGACGCACTTAAAGAGAGACGAAACGTTTATTGGAGGAAACAAATCCCAAATAGAACGTATAAAACCATCGTTTATCGTCCAATGATTTGTGGCACGAATAAACATATGAATTCTAATGTGTTTCAAGCTGAATTTAATTGTATAATTTAATGTATAGAGCCTAAAGTTGTGAAGCAAAGCGATGTATTGAAAACGCCAGAATGTATAGGTACGTCCTGTTTAGAAATCGCAGTGTTTCCACTTAGGCTTTTGAATGTCTGTTTGTTCAATAGTTTGCTTATATTTGCTTATAATAATTGCACACAAATCCCGTTGCTCCCGTTTATAGACAAGTTGTTGTTTATGGCTCGAACTTCTGGCTTTAATAATAACCGAAACGAATTATGGGGATTAAGAAAAACCATTTATGTATAAAAAAGCCCCTAAATCTGTAGCCAAATACTTAGAAGAATAAATTTAAATACGAGTAGGATATCACGCCCTCTCACATAAAACCAATTGATTAAAAATGTGCGAAGAGCATTTTTCAGCTTTTTTCCTCTCGGTCCACGTGTATATCGGAACAAAACCGATGTAAGTAAGCTTCACATGTACTAAATAAAAATTTTGATATGATACGTGCATTGTCGGGTAGCCGGGTAGCTAGCAGGCGGTTTTGAGAGCACATTTAATACACATGACAAACGTATGTTAATTTTAATCTAATTAATACATGATGATAATGATTTATAAATGTCATGTTTTTGCATAAAAACATCTTTATCTTTCTTTGTCATAACGCTCACATTAAGTATTAATGTAATAATCGTTTTATTCGCATTCATTAATTTTGAGTGTGGCACCGTTTTGACGATTTTTCGTGCTTCCTCAATAGTCTGCGTAATAAATCACGCAATTGTTCTTCATACTTACTCGTGTGTTCCTTAAGCTGTATCTGATATTCGCTGGTATTAACTCTATTGCGAACCAGCAAACTAGTAACTTATTAATTTGCGATCCGTTGTCACAATTATCTCTGTTCGCTACTCGCAAAAGCCTCGTATACAACGTAATCAGTATTGGAGTGGTTATTAAATATGTTCCAGATTCTATTTACGGGAGCTATCCGGAGGGAGTATCCAAGAAAAGGGTCAATGCGCACTGCACTAGATAGTTTAACGCAGTTGATTATTTCCGGCTATCCATAAATTTAACACTAGCAAACCTCGTCGTATCTATCTACTCGTATATCGTATTCTGTTTACTAAACCGGACACACATTTGTATGATAAGCATTTGTTTGTTCTGTATTTGGGTGTGATAAAAATATAATTATATATATATATGTGTTATGTACATATGTTTATCAGCTGTCGTTACCATAACACAGGCATTTAATTGTCTGATTTTGAATCAGATGCGTGTGGAAAATACTGAATTTGTTACACAAATGCAACATAATGTTCTTAAACATACTGAATATCGCAGCACAGCGGCGATATCTAGATTTTTAATGGATAGATTTAATAACTCATTATTTACCTAGTCTGTATATAACGGTTACTTTTCAAAGAAATATATGAGACGACAGACAAACTAAAATTTGGCGTTTCAAAGCATTATCTTTATTAATAAAGTTGCATAGATTTGTTATATAACTTTCCGTATATCCTGTCTCCCTTGTTGATAGTGAGGTCAACTTTTGTCCGAACGTTAATAAGACTATCTGTCTCATTAATTGGTCGTTAGTATAAAAGTCGAACAAACGAAAGATTTTTTGTCCACTGCGTATTGAGCACTGGTACGTCATCACAAATTATGCTCAACGTTGGTCAAACGGGTTGTTTCTAAGATAAACGCTTCTAGAACAAGTGTAGACCAATATTCTTCAGACTGAAACGTTTTGTTTTACAAGAACTTCACAGTAAACTTAGATGCAACGGGGTTACTACCCGGGCGAATATATTGCTGCTTTTCATGAATACTCGCACAATCCAAAACTCACTTTTTACACGATAGCCATTTGAAAATTAAACAAAATAAAACAATATAGTAAAAAATAACCAATCAGAAAAGGACATTTTTGCGCGACTTTATGCCAGTTTTGCCTTTATCAATGTGAGTCTTACTGAGTATGAAATAAGCAATATTTTGGATTTACTTGTGTTATAAACTGGTGTTTTCAACATTTTGAGTTGTGTGAGTATTCATGAAAATCAGCGATATAAGGATTGAAAAACTATAACTGTAGTACAAACTTTTTGCTGGCGATGAGAATCTCGGGCGCGCGGTACCATCTGGTGGCGACGTAGTCGGTGAGGCAGGGGTCTGCGCCCTCTTCTCCGCCCGAGTACACGGAAGACACTGACCGAGCGAGACCAAAGTCTGCCAGTTTCACCCTTCGGACAATACCATCATCATCACCACCACGGTTAGTTCCAGGAAGGTAGTATCAACTACTGTAAATTTAGAGATCTGGGAACTGTAATTTTCTTTTGATATTAGTATTTTAGACTGGAAACGTTTTTTTCTGTTACATATTCAAACTCAAACATTTTTACACATCTGATGTCTTTTCTTTCTGTCTACTGCCAGTACATACAAGAAATCCATACCAGCCAATATTCAATCTCCATACCACATTCAACCCTTTGGAAAACGGCAGGAGATACCATCCTTACTTACAAGAAGAATGCAATGGTATGAATGAAAAAAAATCAAAGCAAAAGAAGAACAACGAACAACTTCTTCTTTTATAATTATAAAGCGACTGGAGCACTTTATATGTAGAACTACGATATTCAAATTCAAATTCTTTTATTCATTATAAGGTATATACATACACTCAATGAAGGTCATGTTTTAGTCATCGCACTTCGGCTTTGTGCGCCCTTCAGGCTATAGTAGACCCCGAGAAAAAAGCCGGCGAAAAAAAACTCTCAGCACTCTTTTAAATAACAAATTTGGAATGAAGTTAGCCATGTTGCGGTATGGCTACAGTCCGATGGCGAGCACACGTGACAGCCATCGTGTGTGAGTATCTGCCTGCTGTCGTCTTACTTGCGGTCTCAAGGTCCGCTCGCTGTCGACGGAGGAGGCTCGCGGCGGCGGCGCGGGCGCCTGGCGCGCGCCGGCCCGCAGCGGTTCGCTTTTCGTGTTGGCCAGTGCGCCCCACGTCTCTATCTCTCCTATAGCATCTAACGCGTACTCGCAACCGGCCCATTCTGGAATAACACACATTATCATTACTATCTATACTAGTATTATAAAGCTGAAGAGTTTGGTTGAATGCGCTAATCTCAGGAAATAATGATTTGAATTGAAAAATTACTTTTGTCTTGAGTAGTCCATTTATTGGGGCAGGCAATAGGCTATGTAACATCACGGTATGACTAATAGAAGTGGAGCGGCAACGACAAATGTTGCAAAAACGGGCGAAGCTTATGTAATTAGCAACGGAAGAGCAATAATGAAGCACATAGTGCATACAGAGCATACAGACCAGTGAGCTGTCCGTTGTGGTCCATGGTGAGCGACCAGCCGGCGGCGGCGCGCGCCACGCCCGCGGCGGCCAGTGCGGCGGCGGCGGCGCGCTCGCACGTCGTCCACGACTCCACGCACACCGTGTGCACGCTCTCTGCCCGGATACGGTTACAATCACAATACTGAATGTTACGTCTATACTTCGTCACAAATTAATCAGCACATAATCGAAACGGGACGCATCTCTGTACCTACAAGTAAACCTCAATGATTTTTAATTTTTTTTTTAAATAACCTTTTAGAAATATCGACGTTCTTTAATGTACTAAATACACCGGTATCGAGAGTCTTGTTTCATATATCAAAAACTAATTTGGCGATAAGGTAATCTAAACATGAATGAGGGCTTATCGTGAAGTGCTCACCGTCGGCGAGGGTGAGCGGCAGCGCGGGCCGCGCGCGCTGTGCGGCGGCGCGCCACTCGAGCAGCGTGGGCGGCACGCGGCGCGGCACCGCGCTGGCCCGCGCCGCGCCCGCCGCCGCGCCGCACGCCAGCCGCAGCAGCCGCGCGCGCTCGCGGCCCGTCGCGCGCTCCGATATCAACCGCACCAGGTACCTGACACCGTACAATGTTATGTATGTGCATTGTACCGAAACTGTTCGTCAATAAACTTGCAATTGTATAGAATGCTGTTCACAAAGAGATAATGACTCATATTATATCGCTGCTTTTCATGAATACTCGCACAATCCAAAATCCCCATTTTATAGGGTAGCCATTCGAAAATTAAACAATATAAATCAATATTGTAGAAAATAACCAATCACAAACCGACATTTTTGCGTGCCATTATGCCCCTTTTTCCGTTATGAATGTGAGTCTTACAGAGTATGAAATAAGGAATGTTTTGGATTTATTTGTGTTAAACGGGTATTGTCAAAATTTTGATTTGTGCGAGTATTCCTGAAAAACAGCGATATGTTTCCTTAATATCTATACAAATAAATAGAATTGAAATGTCTGTTTGTAATATAAAAATTTCATTATTTTCAAATTTTTGTCTTGCACTCTCGGTTCAAACGCAGACTAAGTCGCGGGCGCCGCTATTTCTACGTGTGTTGCAGACACTCTTAGCATATGTCGAAGCAGCGAGTTACTTGTGCAGCGCGGGCCCGGGCTGGAAGGCGGCGAGGCAGTGCGCCAGCAGGCGCAGCGCGCGCGGCCCGCCCGCCTCCAGCTGGTTGCACAGCTGCACCAGCACCTCGTCCCGCAGCCCGCGCGACGCCAGCCCGCGCGACGCTATATAGTCCGCCAGCGCCTGAACACAACACCAACATTATCGTTCACTTCTAATTTTAAATCATTTAAAAAGTATTTCATATTTTGTGTTTTGTTACGGCAATATATCTGTCAAAAAAAGAATTGAAAAAGCAGTAATTTTACTTGAATGGATATATTTAAAATCAGTTAAATCAATAATAATAAGGCTAAACATTGGTCCTTCGAGCCGGATACCAAACATTGGTCACTTCGAGCACGGATACCAAACAATTATTGATATTTCAATAGTCAACCGATTCCTGAACAGATTAACAACACATTGGACATTTCAACTGTCAACTAATTACATTTTTCTAATTAACCGAATAGTAATAAAGGCTGCACAAATGACAACTGTTTCGCTATATTTCATCAATCCCGTCAGCTGTTCCACCTGTTCTTAACGTATCTCTATTCTGATTGACGCCACTCGATCCTGCTGGATTTTAAGAATCCAGCGATTAGGAATCCAGGAAAAAGAGAGACAGAAGTAGTCTCTCATACAGATACATACCCTCTCATTTGCTTTCCTTTTTTTCTATAGACACATTTTAAGCTGGCTGACCGCACCTACGATACGTAGTGCTTGTGAGGCAAGCAATAGCACAAACAAACTAATTATTGTTGTTAATTTGTTTTATTATTATTACCTACTTGTTTGTACATGATTTTTAACTGTTTTTTTTATTCTTTTAGTTTTTAACTTTTTAATGTTTAATTTTTTTATTATGGTTTTTTTTTTATTTTTTAAATTTTAATAACATTTAATGTTAAGCCTTAATGTTTATTTCTTCTTTATATTTGTCTTTCCTGCTCCTAATTTTAACAATTTTTTATTCAGCGGAAACTTCACTGACCAATGAGATTTTAAAATGATGTAAGTAAATTTGTGTAACCTTATATTGTATGTTTTCCAAATAAATAAATAAATACTATCTACGGTGTTCTCTAGGACTAATTCTTACTTTCTGTCTCGCGTCGTTCCCCGCGGCCGACTCATCGCACCATCTCAGGATCAGTTTGAACACTGCCACCGCGTCGTTGAAATCCTGGTCCCTGGTCAACAATATTTGGTAATTGACACTACATTCAAATTGTTACTGTTCATAGTTGATTGACCGATAAAAATAACACTAACAAGTTAGTATTATTCACTCAATACTCAATTTAATTTGTACTCATTCACTGCTCTATTTCATAATATGAGCAATGTTTACGACAGTTTCATCTATGTTAAAGTAATGTTTAATGTAGTTAATGTTAAAATAAAGTTACTATATTCACAAATATTTATCGAACGAACAAAGGAACTAGAAAGCAATCTTAGGGTGTACTTGAGACTGATATAATATGTACAAGATTGGGTACTAACTGTATTAAAGAAACGGTTTTGTGTCGATTTTAAATTTACGCTTATTATAGTTTATAAATAATAAATGATTTAGTAATTGTAAATGTATTAAGCGGTGAAATCGTGTTTTAAATTTGTACGCCGTAAAAGGCAAAATATGGAGTGAACTAACAATTCTGTAACATCTTTAAATGT
>DWGJ01003437.1:0-13375 GCA_018246895.1 Aspitha aspitha aspitha | reverse complement strand
TTCAGCTTTCTAGCTATCACGGTTTATGAGATACAGCCTGGAGACAGACAGACAGACGGACGGACAGACAGCGGAGTCTTGGTAATAGGGTCCCGTTTTACCCTTTGGGTATGGAACCCTAAAAACGAGAAAGGATTTATCGACAATCAACAATTAATAAACAAGCTGCATTTAAAAAGACCGTGGAGTACCTAACAGATTATTTATTTATTACATATTATGTATTATATAACGAGTTATAAGCAATTTTTCTTTTCAGTTAAAAGTGATTCATATAATGATAATATTATCTTTAAAATATAACCAGATGTCGCTCACACATGGTCTAATCAATAATCTTTGTCCGGTAAATAAATTCTATTTCATCAGTAAAAACTCTTTATATAGGTACACATTTTATTTGTAATTGTAACGCAACTCTACCTATATTAATAGCCTTTTATTGTTGCATAACTTGCTTGCGTTTGACTACGAGCTTGGCTCACAGCTGAGGTGTAATCTAGCAATTCGTTACAAAAGTGTTGGTCCTAGCATATTACTTATCAAATAGTATTATCCTGCCTAACTGTCGCTTAATTATTTGAACTCTGACGTATGACGACACTATACAGTTGTTAAAAACAAACGCTAACATTCAGAAGCATTATAGTATGTGTACATTATCGAAATTGTTTCACGCGTTGCGATTCAAAACAGATTTGTGCTACGCATGACTGATGGCCCGCGATACTAACGACACAATGATTCGCGCGACCCTTTGACGCATTTTTTAAGCAAGGGTGAACTAGACTCCATTAATCTCAAACACTCGGGGCGCAATATCAACACAATTAGGTAAAAAAATTGAATATTAAGCGCCAGCCATTAGGACACGCGTGGGCAAGACAAATGACGGGACGTGACGTCTAATATTCGTACGTAGATGGCGCTACCGGACGGCCATATTGAATATGTGATTATTAAACACATTTCTCAACTGCCAGCAGACAAATTCCACGGACACCATGTATAATGCTTTGAATGTAAATATTAAAATTTAAAATTCAATGGTCGTTTTAAAAGGCTTTCATGTCAATTTTTTTACCTACAGATAAAGAAGGCAACCATACATATTTAACGTCTGCAGAAGCACTGAAAAGTATTAAGTTGCCGACTTGCGCTTTCAACTTTGAACGCTGATATTTATTATATTCAAGGAGTCTGAAGATCGTATCGATATTATATATCAAAACCGTGCGATGCGTTCGACGAATATTTGATACAATACATAGCCACGTATACCGCCGCAAACGAATTCGCTATGTAACCTAATCGCTCAAAACAAAACGTCTGCGATCATATCTCACGTCAACTTTGTGAGTAATTGCGATACGAATGTGGTATGTATGGATGTACGATACTTTGAGTGGCTCGTTTTGTGAAAAACATATAAATTATATGTTAAATGTAACGCTTCATCTTTTAGTAACAGTTTCATTACTCAAGAATATAAATATAAACTATATAGTTTGCTATGCGCTAGACCTTCTCTAATTGGGCGTGTATTCCAAACACTATATCAATTAGAACAACAGCCTACCCGCTAGCAATAAGTTAAGATAAGATTTATTTTATTTGTTCTCAAGTTATTTACACGCACCACATAGATAATGCGTCTTCGTTATTTTCTTCTCCCCGTTTTATTTATGTTTAGTCGCGAGGCAGGTGGCTGTATCGCAAGTGAATTTGCTTACGAATTGTGATCTACTTTAATTTATCCTTAATGGGTTTCGAACGAGCCGAGCGCGCACTGATTGCGAGACTCCCTCGAGAGAAATTCGTAGATACGTATCTACGTATGGATAAGTGATTTTTAGAAACTTAGGTATTTAGATAGGTATATACAGACATGCCGTAGGGCCTAATATTGATCTTCGTTTCGAAGCGTCCAATTGTTAAGTTAACCAATACGGAGAAATAAATCCTATCTATGATTAATGTTAAATTGGTTGGATCGAAAATTTGAAAAGAATTGCGGGGCTTTAATCAATTGTACGAATAATCATTGTTATTTTTTCAGGTCAATTATCAAAAAAGACGTTTAGAAAATATTTGATATAGCAGATAAAGCTAACTAGCTAAAAAGTATGAAGACCCAAGTCATCTCATTACAAATTATCCTGTTAAATAATCTCTCAGTAGTACTTAGCACTACGTTGCGAAGTTTCACAATTTTACCCGACCGTCATCAGCGTGCAAAAGACAGTTTGAAGTGGTGTCTAAAAGGCTATAAAGGTAAAAATCCGTGCAATCTTTAAATAGCAGGTATCTTTATAAAGTTGCTTTGCGTCCACAAAGGGAACTCTGACTAGACGTCACTACGGGGAATTTGGGAGACAAAGTAAAATGCAAATTCGCATGTATTTCCAATTAGCGCCTGCTTCAGACGCCATCGTCATATAATAAGTTTAGAATACCGTCGCCGGCTCTCCGACTAGATTTTACAAAAGCGATTTCTTACGGTGTCTACGAAAAGTCTCTTTGAAATATGAATCAAAATAAGTGGGGATTTTAATAGCGGATTATTGAACCCTCTAAGTATAATCGAGAGGCCTAGCCTCATTTATCTGTAGCACGAAATGTAAATTAGAACCCACTGCACTTCAGATAAAGGTTGTAATATCATGAATGGGTTGTTTAAAAGTTGTAATAACATATTATTTTTCAAATAGTTCTATCGGTTCAGATTTTAAATCAAATATATTTAAGCTGATACAAGAATCCCGAAAGACCCCGAAGAAAGAATAATTTTCTTAATCCAGTCGTAACGTTGCTAGTATTCTGTTTGTGAGAATAACCTTCCCTTTTTTGAATAAATGTAGGTGGGTTCTCCAGTGTTTACACATAATACCAAAGTACAATGTGAAGTGCGCGTAAGCGTCGTTACGACATTTACATCGCTCTCAGAGCAGACATCTAGCGTTTATACATAAATAGAATATTTGGATCCTTCCAAGTACGAATGACGAACGAACGAATATTACACCTGGATGAATTCAAACGTATCATCTTTTTATGAGAATTTTTCATACATTTTTATAAATACTTTATATTCCACTACATTTCTAACGCTAAATATAAATCTAACGCTTATCTACGAGTATCTACTTATCAAGAATTTTGCATATTCACGTTGAGACTTAAATAGTTATACGGGTATTAAAATGAAGACCATATTATATATTACGTATTGAATTCAAAACGCAATAACAAAAATGTTTTTGCGCATAAATTTACATTTTTGCGCATAGATTTTCTGCTGTACACTGGGCGATTCGGAAATTTTAATTTTAATACCTACTCAAGACGCGTGTCGCGCTTTACTTCGCTGACAATATGTTTAACTGCAATGTGTATAAAGCGCATTAAAATTTATGAACAAGACGCCACTCCAATTTAATTTCTCGTTATTATGAGGAGACGCCGTAGACTGGTACTAGCTAAAAATTGGCATTTCATAAATAATAAAACGCTAAGTCTACAGCGGACAGACATCTTTGAACTAATTAATTAAAAATTCTCCGAGCACTAATAGGTATAGCACTCCACTAAAATTAAGTTTTACATTGAAAATTTAAAAAGAAACCGTACCTACAATGCTTACTTATATGCAGTATGTTAACCGAAAAAAATATATAAAGTTACATAAAATTACTTGAAGACACTTGCGATATTTGTTAAATGATTTAGAACTTTCCCTCATACCTGTTGCTACGAAAAGGCTCGGACGTAAAATCCGTGTGTCAATATTTGAAAAGATGCAAATCCATGCAAGCTACGAGCTATATTAAATGTCTATGCAAAGTTATAGACAGTATCAAAAAGGTTCTTGTTAATAATAGTATATTTCGTAGCGGCCGGGAATGCAGAGCGCAGTCTCGGCATACCGTAATGTGAGTTGTAGCTGACGTGTACCTAAGTGAACCCTTACTGCAACCTTCCGAGGAGCGCCCTATTATTCCAGCTATTTCTCCACTTTACTCGCGCTGAAATATAAATCTCGAATATATATTATTTCTGGGCAGATAGGCGACGCCGGACAAAACACTTAACCTGATTGACCCTCGGTGGTATTTTTATTGCTTCTCAGTGCCGTGTTTCGTCCTCTTCAATATTGAGTTTCGAGTTTTTTTCGAATACCAAGGATTTTCAAATAAATGAGAGAGGTTCTTAACATTACAGTTTCACGTAGATACGAGTCGGTATATGTTGTACGGGTTAAACCTGCTCCCATTAAAGTCGTGTAAATATAAATCAATATATTTTTTTAATTTAATACAATAGAATTCTTGCATCCACAGACGTATTCTATGTAGTATAGCTGTTACTTGTTAAATCCAATTGTGTGCGGACGTAAAGATACGTTTCAAGTTTCAATATTCATAGCATAGCAACAAATTGTACCTTCAGTCGGTACACAGATTGAGACAATAAATTGCATCGTAATGGCATCGTGTGGGCGCCCCGCCCCGCCGCGCGCCGCCCGCCGCCCGCCGCCGCACGGCACACATCGGCACAATCACATCCTCCCCCCGCACATTACGGCGAAATTAAGACAGCTTGCAGCTACCAATATGCAAATCCACCGCTCCCATGTGTTAGAACCTAAACAAATATTGTTTACAAAGGACGCCGACGAATTTCATAATTCGCTACATTTCTACACGTAGACGAAACATTGTTTGTGTTCTGTCACCCGCTGTAAGTGAAGGATATATTTTACAATGTATGTCGCTTCGTGTCCTTACGTCTCTCGTTTACATTGCTTTGAATAGATGTAGGAATTTAGCTTTGAAAACAAATGAATGACTGTAGAGGTAATATAGTGATTGCAATGTTAATATACGTGTGTCCAGGTAGGTATGCACGGGTAGCTATTGCGTTGCTCTTTGTTGCGTTGAAAGCGTAGTATTCCTTTGAATTGCTCTGCTCGTAAAATAAAAGCGGTATGCATTTCCGCAGCGTATTCGTTTGTTCAAACAAACAGAAGAATCCCTAAGTTGCTTTTCGTTCGTGATAAAATATCACAAGGCAGTCGAAGCGCATTCCTTCGAATCCCCAACCCGACCCAACGGCTCGGAAAGCATCTTTTGTGTTTAACGATACCGCGATATTTATATTGTACAAACTACTTTGAACTACGGGCGAAAACAGATTTATATGTTACCACGAAAAACCCCCAGTTCGTACGAGCCATATAACGAGAGGAAATATAAAAAAACACTCGTTATCAGGCACCTAACTGACGCCGCAATACACTTAGGTATTCGTATATTTAATTCTTCAAGCGTTTTAATCTCGTTATAATGAAGTTGGAACTTTTCCTAAGAGTATCGTAGTCTGCAAATCGCTCTCTTAATTAATGCTTTAGTTACTCCCCGGAATCATGTGAATGAAATACATTTATATAACAATTTATATAAATGAAAGTTATCTAGTAAGAAATTTTAGGCATGTCTACAAACATTTAAAATGTAACTTTAAAATGGAACTATAAATGTGACTATTAATGATAGTTAGTTAAGTTGGTGTTATAATTATTATATTATTAACACACTATAAAATAATATTTATTGGTAGCAAGATTACTGGTACAGAACCCTTAATAACATAGAAACAGTTCCTATATGATTGTATTATCGTAGAGCATTACATTGTGTATTTAATTATCGTTTAATTAACAATTGTGTATAACTGTGATTTAAGATATATAATTCCATTTATGATTAAATTCAACCAACAAAGGATAAAAATATCAATAGCGTGTAATCAGCTCCTAATACATTTAAATAGAGGTTTAATAAAAATCAACTCCCTCTAGATTTCGATTGAAGTGAGAGAGTTCGTTGCAATTTTCCAATACAGCCATCAGAGGTCTGGAACATCCGAGAGGTAGTCATCTTACAAGCTGAATTGATACTTCAGACGCGTCGTGAAGCCCCATTCTCTTGAAAGCTTTTATATTATATTATCTAAGACATTTCAACACGTGGTAAAACCGTCTGTCGTTGCGATCAATCGATTTCGATTCTCGCCTCTCTGGGGTGAACAGTGAGTGCTAGTTTAACTTATGTAGATATTACTTAGGCGAAGCTACAAGTGTACATCTCACACTTTATGTTGTAGGTACTTTTATTTAAGTAAACAAAAATCGAACGGATTGTATTGCCGGTTTTGAATCAAACTGTGTAGATGCAAAGGTACATATACATTCATACATACTGTACATTAGTTTTGAATCAAGCGCCGCCAGCGATTTTTGAAAGCTTCCTATACGTCGCATAGGCTATATGCACTAAAAAGTTGGCGCCAAAATTTTAGCAATTAATTAAGTACCTAGATCTTGAAATGTTTCAAAAGAAAATTCCTCGTACGAAACGTAGTCTATTCTTTTATTACGTGGCATTTTATAACAACGAAAGTTTTCCTTAAAACAGTGGGGTGGATGTCTACTCAATTACTGAAGCGTCTTAATTATATTAGATATGCTAGAGACGAAGGATTTGAATTTCAATCGGGTAGCCTCAAACCCGTGTCAGTCGAAAGAATCGTTAATTTTATTAGAGCCGCTCGAAAGCTTTCAAATGTAAATCGATCGTTGATCTGGTTATTCCACCTGTAGGTAACTATCTAGATATATATTCAATTCTAACCGCCGATTAATATATTTATAGTCATGTCCATTTACTATTATCAACAATTGCTAAAAGCATTTCACAATTTTGACAATAATATAGAATCAATTTAAACTGCGAACGTGAATTTTAATGTGTATTATTACACAACTCTCGCGATGGAATTTATCAATCTATGTATTCATTCAAGTCAAACTGAGTAACCTTGGTTCGAGCCAAGCAATATTTCACCTCGGGCTAGACGTCTAAACATTAATATTTAGTTAGGTATAAGTTGCTCATGTGGAGCGGAACCGCGGAATTAGCTAATGTATATACTTGCATGCATATGCAGGCTGAAGTCTGCTGGCAGTGAACCAAAACGATGTACCTTGCATAATATGGAATTACGAGTGTATCAGAAGATCGCGAAAGCGGTACCTTATACAGCCCTTAGCAATTTTCACAAAGTGATGCCCTCTTGGGCGATTTATTACAGGGTAAGTGCGACGAGCCATATTGTTATGATGCTAAAGACGTTATTAGCATAACTCTTGCATGAATAAATTTCTTTGTTGTACACAAGACTTATAAGCAGGTAATAATTTACATTTATTTTTGCTCTATATCTTTATACACGGCTTAACATAAGCAGGCGATATTTGGGGTAAGGCTACAGCGTGATAACACATTTGTTAAATTATTATCTGTGATTCTGTTTACTAGTCTACATTGATTCATTTGGAATTGTCCTGAAGCCTACCGAGGGAACCTAACTAATAAACACATACATATAAGATATTTACCTACATCTTTGATACACGGGCTTGTAATTCAGCTTCAATTATTACTATGTTCAAGGAAAATGGCTCTACAATGCACTTTACAAAGGTTGTGGAGTATTTCTCAGACTGTGTCAATTTTAAAACATTAGAAAAACTTAAAGAAAGATTAACAAATAACTTCATGTATTCATTCGTTTAGATATTGGTAATAATAATAATTCGTAGCGCTGCTTATATCATTTAAAGCTACTAGAATTTCCACGCTGATTACCTGTCAACAATTAAGTAAGTCACAACCTTACATAACCACAAGACGTATGAGTAAAATAGCTTTTGTCAGTAAACATTAGCCTGAGATTTGGCCCGTCCCTCGCTCTGCGCACCACGTCAACTGTAGTGTGTATCAACAACAAACTAATACAAATGCTTACAGGCACATAACGTTGGTTAATGGGTTTCACAGTGTATGCAAATTAAAGCAGACGCCCGCACACATCGGGTGAATTAATGTCTTACGAACGTCTTATAGCATCCCCGGGGGTGAGAACTTAAATTGTAACAATATCGGTTCATACTACGTCTCCGTAATAAGACGATATTTAAATTACACGCTCTCGCTATTCGAAGCCGCTCATTAATATTATAATGGATTACAGTTGGTTTGCTTTTAATATCTGAGTATGCAGATATCAAAAGCACATTCGGAATTTGTAATTGAAATATTGTGGCTTAGAGGGAATCAATTTGGTTTTGCATCTGGGTGGCTTCTTTGTTATATCTAAAATGTGGTTTACAAAGTACTTTACCAAGGCATATTAACATTGGGGAAAGACTTTTACTTATTGATAATTAGTATACGTAAGTATTAAGCATAATAATTATTTCGGTTAGTAGTGAAGTTTAACCTCTTTTTGCGCTTACGCAGTATGCACACACTTATTAGTCAAATATAGTTTAGAATATTTTAACAACATGCCCACTTTTGATATACGAGTACCTATCACCAGCATGACTATTTGGTATATTGCGATAGCACGGACATAGCGGCGATATCCGCTAGTCTGTCGTGAAAACAAAGTTTGGCGTTCGAATATATGTACGTACATAGGTATTTAAATTGTATTATAAATATATATCAAGTTTTTTTTTTAAGAGAGTAGCAAACGAGCAGGCAGGGTTCACAAGTGGCTGCTGCCGCCCATGGACATCTGTAACTTCTAACGCGACTGTAGAGACTGTTAGTGTGAATTCAGTTAGTATTAGATGTTAATAAGAATTAGTTGGCGAGTATTCTTTAGTAATAAGACTGCAGGAATGAGAATTATCTCGTGCATTCATTTTTACATCGTACTCACTCGTTTAGGATCTCAAGCCGTTACGAGTGTGAATCGTTATTTACACATACAACAGCCGATCTTAGTCGCTTTACTAGACTTAGGTTGATATCTTTTTACCCTTTTAAGATTCCACTGCTGAACACAAGACTATTGTAATGGTAAGGCTTTAAGGCTAGTCAACCACGCTACTCACTGCATATTAGTAGACTTAATGCGTGTCGTGTGCCTGAGAACATTATATAATTTATACCGTACTTTACGATATGCAGGTTTTGTAACGACGTTTTTCTTCACACGGAGGTATAAGGAGTGACATTTGTTTACATAAACCATAAGTTATTTTTCATGCAACTTTTTAAAAAATAGGTTCACAATAAAACAAACAAATTGTTCTAATTCGTTATTTATTTGTACTTCACAACATTATTATTGAGTATTGTTAGAATCATTCTTAGCTACTACAATTTTCAGTTTTACCAGAATAGCAATGTCTTAGACACACATTGAGTAATTTGGAGATGGACATTTAGGCACATTATGTGATGCATAATATAATCCAATCGTAAGCGCCTGAATATATTTAGTTAATTATTCAATACATATTTGAAAAATCTTTATATTAAATACAATAAAATAGAACTTTGTTTTAAATATACACATTTAGCATTAATTGCTGTTTGGTTATGGCTTGGTTTATCAAAGGCACACTAATTCAATAGGGATCATTATATTATATTATAATCTTAATTTTATTTATTACAATAATGATATAACGCTTATTGAAATAAAATAAAATTGTTTTTTATTTAGTCGATTATTATAGTGTGATTTTAAAATTTCAATGAATCGCCGAGAATGTCGAGTACCCAGTTTAGAACAAGTGGGAACTTGACTCATCCCAAATATAAATTATAGGCTGTATGACTTGGGCACGCTTCAGGATACTAACGTAGCGGTATCATGATAGCAACCAAAATATTAATAGCTAAGCTGCATACAATAGCAACCATTTTTTTATACCGTTACGGTCTTTTACATAGGTAGTGATATTGTGATTTATTATTTTTTAATAAATTTTTCTCACTGCGACTAATTATTAAAATAAAATTTACCCCATCACTATATACTCCATACGTTCTCCTAAAAATCGAAGACGCTAACTCTAACAACCTCAAAATCTAACAGTGATAATGTGCTTATAGTTTATTAGACGATTATGCCAAATATTGAATAGAGTAATATGATATAACAATCTTCAACATAAATCTAACAATAAATCTATTCAAATACATAATGCTACGTACTAAGAAAATATTCATATGTATGGCACTCATAAAAAAATATTTATTACAAAAAAATTTAACTTTAACAAATCGTAATTATTTCATACTAAATTATCGTATTTAGAATACGTTTTACTGAATTCAAAATTGTTATAATAAATAGATAAGGTTTGATTAGATTCAATCGCAAATCGTAAAAAAGAACGTTGTCGTAGATGCAAAATATTAATTTGTTATCAAATGTCGGTAGGACCAAATATTAATAAATTAACATTTGTTTAAATAAATATATGTATAAATAATCAAGCTCACACATTACTAAAATCAAGCGGACACAAAGTATGGCTGTGAAATATGGAACGCTACAGTAAATAACTTATTTCGGATATCAAAACATTACGGGCACAGGGAGAATAATATAATGTCTAAGTATTATTTATAAATAAATAATTCAATTCAATGCGAACTTTAAATGTGATGAATGTTTCACTTCAATTATCGTTATATATGTTATTTGTGTTATATATGTTATTTTTCGTTTTTTGGACCGTACTGTACATACATAATATCAAAAGATAATAAATATTCAGTAATAACACATCTCATTATAACAATAAATATTCGTATGTAACTGGCTATATAAAATAGATTCGTCTGTTGTAAATGTATTTAAACACGAAGGCACATCACTTAGTTACTTAAATCACAATATATAGCACCATGACATCTTGTGCATGAAGCAGAGTACACATCATTGTAATAGTTATATCTATAATATTTCTAAATGGACAGTTTTTATGGCTATCTCAATAACAAATACATATAGTATAGATATTTAAGAATGAGTATATATATATATATATACAGGAGTTTATTTGTAAAAAAGGAGAACACCCAATTAATGGTTTAGGATCAGCGAAGATGACGTCTAGATACAAATTTCATCAATTGATATACAACACAAAGTTGCAAGCCTTAAAGAAATATTATAACGGCGCTTTAGGGGGATATCAGTACCTCTTGGTGTTATTCAACTATACCAATAGTATTCATTATTACGTAGCTTCTTATATATTGCAAAATGTATACGCCTTAAAGTTTATATGTATATACTCGTAGATAACCCTTCACAAGACAATATTTTTAAGTAATTCACCTTCAACCTACCTTTGATAGTTTATGGAAAGTGAAAGATAGATTTACTAATAACAATTATCTGCTATAACTCTCCGAAAAACAACACGATCTCCTTATATTTGTAAAATAAAAATAGTTTAATATTACTTTACAAAATAATGGCTGTGGCTTACATATCTCCTGCTATAGTGCAAAAATTATAAGTATGATGATATGAAGTACAAATCGTACTGATTATTTTATACTTTACATGTTTGACAAATTGTTTGAACAGCCACACAGTAATATCGTTAAATATAATCATGTAAAATATCATTATTGGGTATTCCAATCATTAAGTCAAACTTAATCGACTCTGTATCTCATTCGCTTTGTATTATGCCGGTATATATTGTATTTTAAACAGACTAGTTGTATAATAATAAATATAATTCTAATTATAAATTATATTATTCGACACTTAAAATTATATTTACAAGTTATATTCATTAGGGTGACACACTCAGGGCCTCAAGCGATTATTTATAGCGACGTTCAATTTTCATATCAATTAACATTAGCTGCTCTAAGCGGCTATAATAAATTGTTACTTCAATTGTGACAGATCGAGTTGCAAAACATTAGTTTTAGTGACACGATAGTGAGATCTTAAAAATTATACAGAATTAGGTAATAGGTAATTACTTTATACCAATAACAATGTCTATTACAAATTATCCTATCGTGAGTTTTGGTCATGCTTGTCCCTCATAAAATTTAAGCAAATACAGCACTATTAAAACGCGATTAATAAATATATACTCTCAATAGCAACCGGCCAATATATGTATAACAAACCTAATACATTTTGTAACACTTTGTTGAGATAATACTTTCCAATTGCCGTTTGTTAATAAGCAAACACATTCTAATGTTATCTCAATTACAACAATGATTAGTTATTGTTCACGTGCAAAGCTCGGACAACACTTAGGAATAATGCAACCTAAAAACAATTAAATTTTAATACAGTCTGTTTTAACAAGCGTTAAGCTAATATTCCATTTCATAGTTACGGTAATAAGCTACTGTATTTAGGACTCGAACGGGATTATGGTTTACGATTTTATTGTTGAATCAGTCGCTGATAATAAACCGGTCTCGTTTTAAAGCTTCGTAAAAATATGATAAATATTCGCTAAATTCACAACAAAACTAGCGATCGAATTTCGTTACTTAGGTGTGAGTACTTCTGTGATTTGTGGTACTGTTTTCAGTTCAAAACTGCTTAGAAAACTGATTGATTACTGAAATTTGAATTCAAATAAAACTACATATATATTTATAATCACCGTTGAACGATTACGTATCTATAAGTGTAATATGCAATAATATGATAATATATCTTACGAACAACACGCGTCCAATTGCTGTGGGTGAGAAAGTAGTTTCAAACGAGACCAGCTGGCGCTATATAAATCCCTTGTCGCGGCGTTCATTGGAGAGTGCACCACCCGCGCAATAGTCAGAGGTCGAGGCCGTTCTCGGCGCGGCGGTCGAGCGGCGGCTGGTCGCGGATCACGACCGTGGGGTTGGCGGAGCACGAGGAGTCGTTGGACAGCGTGCGCGGCGGCTTGCAGCGCTGGTGGCAGTCCACTACCACTATGGAGTTGCTGTCGATGTCGGTCTCCGTGCTGCTGGCGCGACGAATGTGGTTCGGGAGCGCCGCGCTCGGCCGGTGCTCGAGGATCGCCCGCCACAGACGCAGCTCGATACCGCCGCTGTAAAGCAAAAGACAGAAAACTATAAGATAAAACTATATAACTGCGGCGTACACCTTCCATTACACTTTCATGCGTTCAGTCTGAAGGTTTTAAAAACGACCGCGCACGATACTCGTCCGCTGCAATCGCAATACACACACACACACACACTTGTATGCAATATAAAGTCGACGACCTTTTCCTAACGACGATAGTATACTCGTACAATTCAAATCTCTACATCGATTTACATTCGAAATTGAAAAATTTGTAAGGAAGTTCGTTGCTGACAGCGGTCCCCGAGTGCACCCATTTTTTTTTAATCTAATATTATAAAAGTGAAGTTCGTTTGGTTGAACGCTCTAATCTCCGGAACTACTGGTTCGAATTTAAAAATTATTTTTGTGTTGAATAGTCCACTTATCGACGAGGGCTAGG
>DWGJ01003436.1:0-13377 GCA_018246895.1 Aspitha aspitha aspitha | reverse complement strand
TAGCGTTCTGCACTTCTCCTACACATAAACTATAGGTGTGCCAAATTTCATACTCCTCCGTGCGCGCAATTTTCGTATAAAGGGGTCCAAACTTTTCGCTTCACGTATTAATATATAGATTACTAATGCTTTAAACACCAGAAAATTAAAACAATGAAGCTTTATTCAAGGGATCTTGCATTGACATTTTAACTGAATCAACTCTCCGACATATCCCTTTGTTATTTTTGTAAAAGAAACATCAATGAAGTAGCGACCGACAAGGATCATAGTTGTTACTGTTAAAAGCATAAAATGGTATTAATATAACATTGTCTTAGACCATAAATCTGTTTGCATAACGTTTGCTATTTAAATGTAACCAAAACGAGCCAACCGAAAAGCCACTTCTTTGTACTTGGGGAATGTGCGGAGGTTTTTGGCCGTTGCTGGCAAACATGCCTTTTTGCTTGCGTTAGTTTCTGTTCAACTTCTTGCATCAGGTCCATTAACCCTTTTTGCCTAGTCTGAATGAGACGTAATAAACAATTTTGATTTTCTTGTTTTTCATGATAAATAATAGTTTGTGTAAGTAGAGCATTTTGTCAAATTCTCATAACAAAATGTACGGCAATGTACTTCTTTTAGTCGATAGCTTTGTGTAATACATGTAGTAAATTGATTGGTTTCATTTAATTAAAAGTGTATTTTCTTCACTTTAGAGCATTTAAATAAAAGCTTGTTTTTAAAAAGTTTAATTTAACATTAATTTATTTTATTTAACCGTTATCTTTTGATAGAACAATTCAAACAAAATAAAACCATTTGAAAAAGTTTGCTAATGAGGATGAAAATAAGGCAAAAAACAAAAACGTAGTCAATTACGAATTAAAAATCGAACGATTTGTCAACACCACAACCCGTTGGGCGCGAAAACGGGACAAATTGAAACAAAATTCATATACGGCCTCAACACGTTCGATTCAGCTCGCACCGTTACCTATATTATCCTTCCATCAGTCAACTTCAAAGAGCACCGCCTCGCTGGCCCGCCTCGACATATTTCAACGCCATTTGAATGAGCCAAAGGCTACATAACGAAGAGCTCCGCGTTGAATTACGTATTGAAACCCCAATTTGCTACTGATCGACATGATAACAGTACGCAAATTTTCACCAATTTACCATTCACATGCAACCTTCGTTTAAATCCGCTGGAACCTTACGAAACACATTTAAATTGTATTAATTGGATTATGTTTAATTGTAAGTTTTTAAAGATAAACTTTAAGATGTTCTGATTTCATTACTGACGTTTCTAAGTAGGCGTTAGAGCCAGCCAACTATGTGAGTTTATATGAAAAAAAAATCATTTTGTCCGAAATATACATAATGAAATGTAGAAAATGTAAACCGCAATACTTAATTACATTTCTATAATAACGAATGACATACAAATTTAAAAATATAAAAAGAGCGACTAATGTAATTTACGTGTTGTCGTTTTAAATTTGGAATTTTATTTAAAACTGAAAATATTAATAAAATAAGATCTGTTTTCTTTACAAAACTCATTATTTACATTCGTTTACACGTTATGTTTTTATTTGAATAGAGTAGCAAACGAGCAGGCAGCAGTTACGTTCTTAATTTCGTGAATACCGCTCTGATATTGAGCGTTCAAATCGTAACTTCGACAGCTATGTGCGAGTTTGTCTGTTGACGACATTTATTTGATGGATTTATCGTTCTGTCTCCGTACATTAACTTTGAATCAACGTTTGTCAGTGTCGGGCAACATTCAGTAGTTAAGTTTGTTCGTGAAATTTCTAATTCGAAATCGTTAACCTATCATTGTTTGCTCTTCGGCATTGTTAGCTTGTTTGTGATTTACCAAATTTTCGAGCAATTAACAGCGTGATTATTTTACATTCTAATTGAATTTGCCGACGCGTAACGTATTGTTTTTTTTTACTCATTTGCTCTCCTGAAATAAGGAAAATAATAGGAAAGTTGTACCAATGTTTTGGAACATTTTTCATATTCACTATAATCGACTGAAAAACGATTTACATAACGCATAGTTTTTTACATATTTGGATGTGAAATATTCAATGTTATTTACATAACCATTTTCCTGTTCTGTTCCCAACTTATTTGAGGTCGACGTTTTTATTCCATTCCCTACCTCTTGGGGAAAATGATAGGGGTTATTGGGGATTGTTACCCAAAAACACCTTTGGGGGCCTTAATATAAAGAGTATAGGTTTTGGGATCCATAAGAACGCACCGGTTATTTCTAATCTTATACGTCTCGATTTTCGCATTTAAAAGTTTGTTGAAGAACAGTTATAAATGGACATAGCCATAATAATATGTTAATAAACACGAAACTGCAATTTGGACGTAAGGCTAAATCATTTACCGTTCAAAGCAGTGGTAATGAAATGCAATTTCCAGCGACAAAGTAACCATTACTGTTTCAGTCAGTGCCGGTTCAATTTACAAGCTTTGTTAATTACTGAATTATTCAGTTATACAGTGAAATAAAATAGGATAAAATATTGATATTATATAAACTAACTAACACGAGATGTACATTCGTCCTTTCTTATTTCATTTAAATAACAAAAAGTGTGCGTCTTGGAACGCTAAACAAAAGTGATAACTTAAACTAATCTAAGTTGAACTATTTAATATTGAAATTGTTTAACTTTAAAAAGCTTAGTTTACTAATTTAATCATCATTACTATCATATTTAATATTCATAATAATATATTGTAACACTATACACCTACCTTGCCCATAGATGTCGCTAGTATAATTGTACAATGCCGTGCTTAAATAACGATCGCAGAGTATTTTACCCTAACGCACCAGAGATGGCGCTGCACGACGTCCTGAATCACGTTAACGAGTGTATCTACAACGTTAATCGTATAAGTAGATCGCAGACAGACTGGCGCCGTAACGCGTTATGTAACAAAGCGGTTTACCTTCCCATAAGAAGTTATCACTTCAAAATAATTTTACGGACAGCCGTTCACAAATTCGTGTAGCATCGACTCAATTTGCAATTCGCAATGCATCGTATTCGCAAACGGGCACAGCTTGGTTCAGTTGATAGCGGGCGCTCTGCGGCGCCTCTGTTAGTGTTTGCAGTTACTACTGGCTAGTTTAGATACATACACAAATATAAACTACACAGTGCTTGTGTACCAGTGACTAAGCTATTCGCCACCTAAATGAAAATCCTGTGGATAGTGATAACAGTATCCCTACTATTTTTACGAGTATACCATCACGACAAAAATCTAATAGGTTAAGCAGAGAGTACTGAACGCCAAACATCTCTATCATCTTTCTACATTTATTACTCTCTTCATCGATACACACCAGTTTTGGAGTCTTCTGACTCTACCATCAGCAAGTATCTGACATAAATATGAATATGTAACAATAAACTAGACAAACAACTGGACAAATAAAACTGTAACGATAAATCAATAGAAATCGATATAATTACCATTCATTTCTATTCTAACATGTCGTATTTTGTACTAATTTTAACACTCAATGCTTGTAGTGAACTCAGGTGAAGATTTTTTTTTCACAACAATAAGAAACTTAGTTCAGTGTTGGCTTAATTTCCTATTCACCTCACGTTCTATTTGCTAACAGACAATGTTGCATTGATTTTCAAACGGAGTGATATATGGTATTGCTTACTGTTTACATTAGACTAACGTCAAAATATTTAGTGTGTTATTTACTGTATTTTTTCTAATTCTCTAAAGTGCGTTATAATTGGCTTAGGAAATTTAGATAAATAATATTGTTATATTTAGGATACGCTTCAAAAGACTGCTTGATCGTAAGCTTTGAAACAGATAACGTTAATTTGTAGTTGCTATTCACATTTCAAGCATACTAATGTAGATAATTAAGTAAAAATCTGTTTTTTGAGTTTTCGCTTAGCGTTTACTACCAGTAGTCTTGAGACATTGATTATTTAATAAAATAACAAAGTTGATGACGTTAGTTATATTTGATAAAAGCACATTTAATTTAGAAAAATCGAATGTAATGCACGCGTCACTATCCTATACAATTCCAATAGTCACCCAAATCTTATATACTTCCTATATCGTATAAAACGTATGTTTGTATATGCAGTGTGGTGGAGATATGTACTAAATGTACATAAAGTGACATGGAAGCCGCATAGTTCGCTTGCAAATGAGCGCAGATGCGCCGCCGCTGTTTGCGATTACTACGCGTTGCGAATTGTAAATTGAGCCGAAACTATGCGTAATTTCTAAGGAATCAATGAACTGGCATTTAATAAAGTATACATCAACAAAGAATGTTTATTCAATAGACAGGGAATATGAGATAGGCAGGCGGCATTTTAGTTCCATTTTAGTACGCTATTTTCTTCTTATGTGTCAAGAGCAAGAGAGCCCTGCCCGTGGGCTGCGAAAGAAGATTGTTAGGTCTGTAACTGGTGGAAATTGTCGCTTTGTCTACCTGTATAGCGTGACTGTATTTATAGATAGGTTAAACTTATCCCACTAAAGATAACCGAGCCTTTTTAACCGATCAATCTTCCTATGACCAATCTTGATTTTACCAAAAGACCCTAATCATGAGTCGTGTGAATATTCCATGAAAAGTTTCAGTTTTTTGCGAGAAACTTCCATATTTTGCTATCCCTACTAACGTTGATCGAACTACAAAGAACAATTAAAAACATAACCCTTTCCTCACCGTTGGGTAAAAAGAATCCCAAATTATAATAGTTCAAGCGTTCTCAACTGAAATTACGAATGAATAAAAATAGTATTTTTATTTATTGAGTCTACAACCAATATATTCGTTCACTCGCCATTTGATTGTTCAATCGCTGCGATAACTTCTTAAGTCCCATTATGTCCCGTTAAGCACGTTGAACGGATTACGTTATGTTATACCGATTATGTATATTCAAGCATTTGTCCTTATAATACTGTAATCGGGTAATCGATTAGGATTAGTCGTTGTAGTCAGCGCAGATATAAATAAAGTATTACCACTTACGCAAAGTACAGGTAATTGCTATTGCTATTGCTATTGAATTTAAGGTAAGTGGAATTGGTTTTATTACTTTTTTTTTAGAATAGAGTAGCAAACGAGCAGGCAGCATCTCAAGTGGCCGCTGCCGCCCATGGAGCTCTGTAACCGACTCCCAACAAGGCGAACTAAACTCTTTATTTGTCATACAGAACTAAATTCTTTATTTGTCATACAATTTGAAACATCAGAATTTGTTGCTTCAGGAATAAATAGATATAGCTCTTAAAATGGTATTAGCATTTTAGTTTCCTAAAATGTTCTACGCATTCAGAATGATTCATATTTCAAATATGCGTATCGTATTGACGATTTCGGTTTCGTTTCCGGACGGGATATAATCTTAGAAATAGGATTGACTAGGACACTCCCCCCTAGTGAGCAACTGCTGAAAAAAATTATTTCAATGACAACTACTTCATGGTTAAAATATGTAGAAGTACTCTCAATTTTAATAAATTTTAATCTTATGTCACCTAATTACGTATAAGGTATATGTAAATAGTTGGGTAGGTATTTAACGTTGTGATGAATGTAATATAAATTTTATTGGTTCCGGTAATAAATGAAAACAATACAGAGGCTCCGGGAGAATTATTGGACAAATTTACGGCCACCGAAACCGAATATTTATTGACGTCTGTAGTAAAATGTAATAAGTTATATTTCCCCCTTTTGTTTCAGAAACGCTACGTTATTAATGTGATTTGTTATGTATTGACCGGAAACTTGGCCTAATGGTTAGACAGAAATCAACTGCTGAAACGAAGGTCGAGGTTCAATTTCCACTCAGTACAAAGAACGTATTTTGCATGATGAGCAGATTTCTTTGTTCTTTGTGTAGGTATAATAATATAAAATAACTTTATATTATTAAAAAAACCTTTTTGGGCAGGAGTCATTAGTGAGTTTCTATACCTACAATTTATACTAGCAGTATGCAATTTTCTATATTTATATTATTAATCTTTCCTTTTATATTATAACAGTAATTTAGTTGTCTATGTACGGGCGCAATTCTTTTAAAATTTCATAACAGTATCGATAAGGCATCGTTCGATACGTTATTTAATAAAATTGAGACAGTGCGCCATTTTTCAACGCTAGCTTTTCAATAAACTGCAGTGGAACGACAGTAATGCGTGTACATTTTAATATATAACATCATAATGGTCTCAAGCTGCGGCTACTTGAGCTTAAAGCGGTTGAGTTTTAAGCTCAAGATTATTTATTATCATCGCGAACTTAAAGAAAACTTTGTATGTTTTATGGTTTTGTAATCTGCACATACGGTGTTGCAAATTTAATTATCATTTCAGTTTTGGGTGAATTTTGATATCAAATGTAAGCTTATCGAATTAGCCTTTTTAATTTGTAATGATAATTTAAATGTTAATATGTATAATAATATAATCCGGCTAATATGGAATGGACTAATAATTCTGTGAAATCTTTAAATGTATCTATACTTTTGTATATTTGTACAAATAAATGTTTTATCTTTGTCATTGGATAACTTTGTAATAATTACTATTTTGGAAATGTTAAAATATTGTACATAGAATAATACTAAACAAAACAGATTTTCTTTATTAAACTTATTTAAACACTCAATATTTTATTGAAGTATTCGTAACGCAAATCTTACCTAACCAAAGAAAATAATAACAGGTCTCGGTAGACCCTTAAAAGGAGGTCTCTAGTGGTAAATTTTGATAAGCGTTTCCGTACTTTGCAGGAAATACTTACAGATAATATTATTACTGTTGGTAAAATTCTCGTACTAAACTCATCTATTAGCTTTAAAGCTTCCTAAAGTCCTGTACATTCGGATATCTGATGAGATGACATAAATTGATAATTAATATTAATGTTCATAGTGTTAAGATATTGTAATTTAATTTTTAATTTGCACGCCAAACTATGGCAAATGTGAGAATGAGAATCACATAAAATTTGTACATCAACTGACCACATTCATGCAAATAAGATGTTTCATTTCATTTCATTTTATAAGTATGCTTATAAAAAAAGTTTCGATAATCATTGCCATCTTTGTTTGTTTCAGCTGCGCTCGCGGAGACTTCCTGAAGGTGTACTGGGAAGTCCAAGGTCCTGGGCCGCCTGGAGCCATCAACGAGCGCTCGGGGTGGGCAAGACAGCTGTGCGGCAACAGGGCTGATGTTCCGCCAGCGTTGTACTCCCCAGGCCCAGCGCTGGTACTCGAGTTCCATACTGGATCCAAGCAAAACAATGCCAGTGGATTTATCGGAACTTTTAGTTTTATAGATAGACGTGAGTATTAAAACTGTTCCTTGCTTTCACATACTTCATTATAGCGAGCCGTAAAGTTGAACTGCATCAAGGTGCATAGGTGCAATTACAATTTAAGTTCTAGTAACAGAACATTACCATACTAAGGGCTTTTTCCCTTGACAACCTCCAATTTAGCAGTAACTGTCTCCAACCACTTGACAAACAGGCCGGGCAAGTTGATTTCACGTGGAGAATATGAAAAAACAGCAATGAAAAATACACTTTCGATCGACGAGTACGTTGGCGACATGGAACCTATTTGCCTTTTGTTCACGGATGAAAAGGCACGCAATTCCTCCATTGACTTCAGTACGAGGTACGCTACACTACACCACATTTCGTTGTCATCAGTTTTCCATTACGTTGAAAAGAGTATTCTGTCGCACACGTGTTCGCGTTACCTACGTAGATGTTGTGTTGAGTGTTCAAACTGATTTTCAATCCGATGTTCAAAGTTCAATGTTTTATACGAATAATTTTCTTGGATGACATGCTTGGCACTATTAAATTCGACTATATTCGTTTTCTTTTATATTACTAATGTCTAAAGACTTTCGAAATCTTTCTATCAAACATAGGAACTTAAAAGATAGGAGTATATTGTCCATACTGTTACATTAATAAAGGTTACTTGTCATCATCATCATAATTGAAAAAACTTAGAAAAACTTATAAATACTGCGAGCGATATTTTTCCTTAATAAATGTTTTTTCGCTTACGTAATTTTATCTTTATCCTTGGCTTTTTCCTTATCCGTGACAATGTGTTTGTATGTACATAAAATCTATCTATCTACATTGATGTTAGCCGTTCGAGTGAGTTATCGCCCTCAAGGAAAACCTTAAAAGTAATAATAATCTCATTCACCATTTGAATCTATTTATAAAGTGGGTACATTATGTTTACGGTATTTTTGTTAATTATATTTGAATTTATTCAAAACCAGTATTTCAACTTGACAGCCGACTGCCCTCGTGCTGGAGTGGTTAGAGAACCGTCTGCTAAATCACAGGTGATGGGTTCGATTCTCACCCAGGTCAAACATTTGTTTGTGTAGGGCATTTATTTCTTTTGTGTTTAGATGTAATAAAAATGTTAGTATAAAATATTTAGTTTGTATCTTATGTCTGGCCACCATAGAAATAGCTACTGCCTAGTTTGTGATCAGATGAGCGTGTGTGAAATTGTCCTAATTATTATTATGAGCGGGGTATTGTGCTATATAGAGCATATCTAACAAATTTCACATGTAATTAAATATTCCCTTACATGTATTCCCTTAGTTATACTTCGGTCCTCATTATACATTACAACAATATCTGACTATCTATACTTTATTCTTCTTCCAATGGAAAGTTTATCTTCAACGCGCCCGCATCGTTCAGCAAACGTCAGATATCACTCCCGGTCCCACTTCACATAATATCCTCATTACCGATAAAATACCTTTTGTTGGAAATGTAAGACGTTTCCTTGACCGCCTGTCGCAATTACCATTTGGGCTTTGTGTATTTGCTCAGCGATTTTTATCTTTTGATTTATTATTTCTCTCTTGGCACTATTAAATTCGAATTATTCTTACCGGCACAATTTTATCTCTTTCTATCCTAAAACCTTATACAAACGGTAGTTATATTTATTACAATACATTTGTTCTGTTATATAACACTTGCTGCACTTGTCGTACTATGTAGTAGTAATATTAGCAGTAGTACTAGTAGAACCTCAACAATGACTTTTAAGTCTAGTTTAATAGGTAGAGTTCGTGCATGTATTAACTCTACCATCCGTCACTGCTTCGACGCAGCGTACGATATGTGGTAAAACCGCAAATTGACTCGTTATTGCGTAATCGATCACTTCGTAATCATGTTTATGTTTCAATTTTAAATTTGAAAATGGAACTGAAGTAATGATTCAGATGAAAGGGTTCAAGCAATGAACATCAAAATCACGTAAAAGCAAATTATATCAGTGTAATCAGCTTTACGCAATCCACGGGAATAGCTTGAGGTGGAAAGAGAGAAAGAAGTCTCCTATTAACAGAGGTTTTGTTGTTACATTAGCCAATACATTCAGGCGGTATTCGCTCAGTAATTGATATTTGATCGTAATTGATTGTATATAATATTTTAAAGTATAAATGTCAATACAGCAAAACTGTTGTTTACCTTGACTTGGCTATATTTAGAAAATCAACAACACAGTTTTTCCCGTTTTCTTGGATTTTTTTGTCTCACAACAATACGAAAGTAATAAATGAATTTTCTACTTAATGTACGTTTATAAAATTCATTATAATTTTTATTATTCTTGTTGGTTATTTTTCTGCGAATTTTTCCATACAAACTGTGACTGTGCCAAAAATGACAATCTGTGTGCCTTTTATTCATAGAAATAGGTCCAAAGTGTTCCCTTTACTTGTAAATTGGATATAAATACTGCTTAAAGCAGTGCTGAAATTCAGTCTATTTTACTATGAACATAATTCTGAAACTTTTCTTAAAATAAGTATATTCTACACGGTAGCTCTCATGATGAAACAAAATATGGGAAGCCACAATAAGGAACTAGAATTGATAAATAATGTTCCGCAAAATTCCGGAATATTGTGACAACAACGAAAATTAAAACACTATGCAACAGAAATAGGAACTAATTTCAGATGTGCATACACTTAACCATATCACGCTTCCATTGATCACGATCATCCATCAGTGCTTCCAGTCTCGCGTCCACCAGTCGATAATGCTACAAATTATCCCGTTTCAGCCCCGTCAATCCACGCTGTTATCCCGGCTTAGTTTTAATACTCTTTGGATACACTATTTGTATAGTGTACTGTAATACTTCATAGTTACCATATATACGAGTATATTAGGGACCAAACAAATTACGTTCAAACAGGAACAAGTAGTCACAAGCTTTAACAAGTCACATACAAATTATTTAATAGAAGCCAATATACAAATTATTTAATTGTACACAAAAACTTAAACATTTACATAGTGGATAAACCACAATGTTAGAATGACCGAACCTCCAATCAAACTGGTTTCGTATGACTGATGAGGCATATAGCGAACCTTGTTAAGTATTTCTACTCAATATTTTTATTGTATTTGTACAGAAAAACATGATATTACGTGGAAATTTGTAATTTCTGCTTAAAAAAGTGCAAAAATATTTAATTCATAAGCTTGAAAATAGTAATTTGTTAATTGTAATTATATTATATTATTCATAGCTTAACAGAAATAACGTATCATTTATTTCTTTGAAATCTAGTATTACAGCTAGGGATATAGAAAATTTAATGCTGAAAAACTTTAATTATCCAATATTTACCTACTTAGTTAACAAAGAT
This sequence comes from Aspitha aspitha aspitha, assembly GCA_018246895.1. Classification (NCBI taxonomy): domain Eukaryota; kingdom Metazoa; phylum Arthropoda; class Insecta; order Lepidoptera; family Hesperiidae; genus Aspitha; species Aspitha aspitha. The sequence goes on along the minus strand of DWGJ01003436.1, from coordinate 2,601 downwards.
ATGTAGATTATGATCATGATACTTCATAATAAATAGATGCGTGCACATATATTCCATAGATTATATCGATTTCGAAAATTTGTAATGATTTCAAGATTAAACTTAAAACAAATGTAAACCTATTGACAAAGACGTATAACTAGAGCACAGGTGCGGAAAGTCCTGAACAAACATCCGTCCGACTCGACTGGAATATACACAGGACCCGATCCTGTGTTACGGAATAAATCCCTATACCAGCTGTTCTCAAAGTATGTATTTAACCCCACTGTTGGGTCGCCATAGATTGTTCAGTGGGCCTAGAAAAATAGGACGACACATCAACCGACGCGGTTAGTACAAAGCAATAGCGATGGTAGAGCAGTAAGAAATTGGAAAACAACTGAATCTGTCCGATTAAAAAATAACATTTTCTTAATTATAGGTTTCAAATTTTTGATTGGGACTGAATGTTTTTTTCTTATTTAAACAGCCCTTTATTACTATTGCTACCCATATTTTTATAAGTATCAAAGGAAATTGAATGATTTGGTGAGTTAGGTTGCGGTCCAGTTAACTTTGGGAACCACTGCCCTGCAAAGTTCGGAGTATAAGTCGCAATATCCGGCGTTCGTGCTCGTTCGAGCTATCCGCACTAAGACGTAGGTGGAATATTGCAACTTGGAATTTATGGGTTTGTAGTATTCCTTTGTGGAGGGGAAATTGATCGTTACTAGAAATCGTTTCTAAACTTGTTCACGACATTTAAAATTATATTCTCAGACCAACACATAACAGATCTGATCTAAAAAAAATTTCAATAGTTTGATTAAAAAATATAGTAGGTATTCACATAAATCATTTTTTAATGTTAAAATATTTCATGGTATTGTTACTAAGTTTTTCCCAAATAGAATATTTAAAGTATTCGTATTTTACATATGTAGGTTATTGATTACGAGTAACCAGTCAATAGGCTCACAAATAATGACGTCATAGTGACACGTGTTTAACAATTAAGTTGAAGCTGGCGCCAAATTTTCCATGTTTAGTTTTAAGTTTTCGTTTTTTAATTTCGTTACCTGAAATAAATTACGACAATCATTTAAAATAATTGCATTATAGGAAACGACATAAAATCAATTCAAATCAAATAGCGCGTAAATTAGGGTTGATTAAGTACTATAGAAATCATCTTTGCAGAATTTCTTTTATCATAAAACTTTCTTATCTTTTTTTGTTTTATTAAAAACAATCTAAACTATACTACCTAATGTATCCTCCACATCGGGAAACAATATTTTTATGTAAAAACAATAGCAGATTAGTATGCAGCAGTCAATACTTGGTATTTAAATAGAGATTTTGTGCTTTTATCTATGCAACGTAACAATAAATTAAATAAACGATAAGTTATATTAAACATAAATATATAATTATTTTATCACAATATGTATTGATCTAATTTTTTCTATAAAATCGTTGTACGTATCTTTTTTAGCATAATTGAACGTTTTTTTCACTATCGTTAAAACATCAAAATAACTTACGAGCTCACTAAGAAAGTCAAGGGCTTCAATAAGTTCATTATTAAGCTCTTCTGCATCTTTTTTTTCTTGTTCGGTCTTTTCTTTAGGAATCTCTTGCACTTTCGTTTCGCTTTCTTCTACGGATACAGATTTTGGAACTTCCGAAGCATCTCGCCTAACGAACGAATGCACCTGAAATACAGATGTCATCATATCAAAGATGATAGAACTCTCACAAGTCAATTTCTATACAAATAGCATGTAATGTAATACATTGTATTATTGTAAATGTAATACATTGTATTACATTTCAAATTTAAACGGATTTCCAAAACCTCTGAAAACATTTTTTTTTGCTTAGACTAATAAGTCAACTGCTATATAATTAGAATCCATATTTTGATCCAGCGTACAAACTACGTATTTAAGTTATACATATATCAAAGAGAAATAGGTATAAACGGGCAGAAAAACCAGATCTGCGTTAAAATCATTACAAGAACTAAGTAGGTAATAAACTTAATCCCGCGTGTATTATATAAGTACGTCATGTATTACCTATGTCATTGGAAGCAGCTTCACGTTAAGATTTAAAATTTAACGACTATTTCACATTAAACACGATACATTCTTATGCATATATACGAGTTCCTCGGAGTGGATAAAACTTTATATGACAGGTGTTTTATTAAAAGCCTCCAATCAAAAAAGTATTTAAACATTTAATATATACAGTGAAATAATTATTTAAATAACACAATAGCAGAAATTGTCAAATTATGTGTTTTAGATATAACATGTAATACTTACACTGACAACACAGACAGCCAATAAGACAATAAAGAGCTTGTTCATGATGAAGAATTTCCAAAAAGACCAATCAACTCGACACAGGAGAGCACACTGAGTGTTTTGCACTTCACATCCTCTTTAATCATAAAATATGTATAACTAGCTGTGCCCGCGGCTTTGCCCGCCTGGAAATCAATATGTCATAAAGTTTTTCCCGCGTTTTCCCTACATCGCGGGAATCCTAAAACAATAATTACGAACTTCCATTCAAACTTTTGTCTCCTATTTCACCACCCATATA
>DWGJ01003435.1:0-13378 GCA_018246895.1 Aspitha aspitha aspitha | reverse complement strand
CAGCTTTCTAGCTATCACGGTTTATGAGATACAGCCTGGAGACAGACAGACGGACAGACGGACAGACAGCGGAGTCTCAGTAATACGGTCCCGTTTTACCCTTTGAGTACGGAACCCTAAAAAGCATAGGTTACCAAAATGAAATTGTGGCGCATTCGGGACAAAATCTATTACACTAAATATGTACAATGTAGACTAAGGTCCAGCTGGTACTAGTTGTCGGCCAGTCCTCAATAATTTAAATAAATCTAAATGTTATTAACCCGTAGGTATCGCCAATATTTTACAATAACCTAGCGGGTCGCTGAGCTTTGTGTAGTAGTAATCTCAACGTGGGCACGTCTTCTCACAGGTAATACACATAAAATGCCTTGTTCTTAGTCCATATATAAACATGTAATAATATAGAGCTCGATAGCGTTACAGGGAAGAAATGCTTTAGTTTTATAAATAACTAGCTGTGCTCGCGGCTTCGCCCCCGTGGTAATCAATATATTTCCCGTTTTTGCAAAATTTTTCATTACTGTTTTGCTCCTATTAGTCATAGCGTGATGTTACATAGCCTATAGCCTTCCTCAATAAATGTATTCAACTATTCAACACAAATAGAATTTTTCAATTCGAACCAGAAGTTCTTGAGATTCACGTTCGCGCGTTCAACCAAACAAACTCTTCAGCTTTATAATATTAGTACAGATGTCACATAAACGTACTTGTTATACAAAGCAGATAAAACCATCGTGTGTAAATAGAATATGTAGTTTTCAAAATGGATTTGAAACTAACACGTGTTTGCATATCCTTAACTAAGATAACATAAACATTTATCCTACAGTCATACGAGGAAGGCATCCAGTCGAAATACCACGAATTCGGAGTAACGCCCCGCAATTTGTAGCTTGCGAGATTCTGCTGTTAGCATAACAGAATATCATACTATTCTCCCCTATTTAACTCGTGTACTATTATATTAGAACCGTTATATAAAATTAAATGTAACGATAACATTGTAAATATTTAAATTAAAAATTGCGAAAGGAAGTTTAATGTTGGTATGTCCGATTCAGCCGCAATACCTTTGCTAATATCTTGAATTATTCATACATAGTGATAAGAGTAACATATATGATCTACTCCGTTTCTAAGCTCAGGTAATATACAGTTAAACTATCGAACAATTTTAAAATGCCAGACTATCGGCCAACATTGCAATGAAAATTATCCGTAACAATTCACAGAACATGTGTCAATTTTTGTATTGCACCCGAAATTTGAAAACGTACTTTGTTCTTCGGATACGTCAAAACGAAGCAACGAATCGATGTGATTTTTGCGTTGGAGAAATTTTCAAATGCTGGAGAGTGACATAGCTAGTTTGACTCGAAAAATACTTCCACGGGAAAACATGTTTTTTATAAAATGAGCGCTATATATAGATGGCGTTACGGGCGCAGTGACAGACTAACGTGTAAACAAACTATACCTTCGACTATGCAAGGGAAGCCGCGGGTCACAGCTAGTTTATTATAAGTGTTCCAAGATATTCACTACAAAGTGACAAGCATGACGCTAGATGATAAAAATTACAGACGTTATCAACTATGTGACATATTGACAGGTGCCACACAAGTGATATATAGCAAATTCAAAGCGCGAGCGAGTATTGTCGATAACGTGTGAAACTATCAATAAGGTCACTAACTTATCACGCTGTGAGAAATACAGACTATTTGCAAAGCAATATCAAAACGTACCGCAAATATAGCTGTCCCGTGCATCTGGGTTGGGACCAAAAATCCTAATACCGTTTCTTCATTCATAGATTTGATATTAAACATCACTGAAGCAGGTTAATAGGGTTAATGTTTGCTGAGGGTTTGTGTTAAGTCTCTCATATTACGGGCTAATCAATTTTCTTAAAGGGATAACAATTTGGCACATTTCCTAACGAATCAAAGAAAATATTCTTAACAATAACAAAGAAACTAAATGTGTTCAATGTGTAAAATAGCTTATAAGTTTTTGAAACACTGCATAACTTTAATGTATTTAATTCTAATTTAATGTATTTCATTCTTAAGTGCATAAAAGATGAACGCACATGCTAATCACCTATTATGTGCTTTGCCGACCGGTTCCAGTACCTATGTTGATAAATATACCTACTCGTAAATAAAATACATACATACATGGGTTTACTGCATTCTCTAGACATCGCTTTATGTTAATTCTAATAACCACGGACACTCGACTCGATCATAAAAATCTCAAAATAAACTGCCCAATTTAGATATACGATCGTTTCCTGTTAACCAAGAAGTTAATGTAATCGATTGTTGGAATGTTTCCAATTTCTCGACAATATTCATTCAACTGGCATTACTACCATTGGTAATTCGATAACACGACCAAATTAATTCTAATTTTAAAATTCACATTCTAAATGCTTTTAACGTAAAGTAAATAAAGGCGACAATCGCCAGTTAATCGTACTACGCAGATTTTAAAAATAATAGCAAGCTTTCTACGTTTATTCCATACCAATTCTATTGTGACGGCTGAACAGTTTATTTGAATTCGCGCTGACAAATTTTCGAAGTCTTTATAGCTTATAGTCGATCGTCAATTGTTTTTTGTAGTTTGTAGTCTGTCCATATGTAAACAAGGAACGGTTAGATATCTAGGCTACATGTATAGTAACATTATCGTATCTACTGAATTGGAGACGAGTGGCTATACTCCGGGCTTCCATAGCGCTTCGAAATTCATGTTGACAAATCGGGCAGACATGATTTGTATCCAATTTGTTGTTTCTCCGACCTTGGGTACGAGTATCTTTTGCGTAAAAGTCTTCATACACAGAATAATATAATAACATGGAATAATAAACTATGTAATATAATGTATGTTTCGTTATCTTAAACTTCAGAAAAGATTATTTCTCAAAGGATGCGCAGATACAATAGAACGAGTAGCATCGCAACCAAATCCTAAGGGTTTCCTTTTATGATTGATCGCAAATGAAACTTGGATGGCATTTTAAATTAAACAGATATCTGTGAGAAACGACAAATATCAAATGTATCAGTGTTTATAATTTAAATCATAAAAAATAATTACTCCTAAAAACTTTGTTAACTTACAGAAAAATAAATAAGTGTCGACCGTGTTTACCTTATCTAAAGCGTATGCTACACTGTATTAAATGGTGGTTTAAAACTCCGAGCGTTTGAATGTTACATGGAATTTCGCATAAAAAAACTGTCTACAGTGTTTCAAACCGCCGTTTTATACCGTAAATTAGATGTTTTATATGTTAAATATGTATAGTATGAACGGAATATCTAACTTACTAGTGTAATTAAATACAATAGGATACGTAAATGTGACCAGTAAATTTTGTTATTTATGGATCTCTTACGAAAATGGAATAAATCTTCTTTATGCGGTTGCAAGTTCCATACATCTCTACAAAGCTATGCCTTGGTAATAATCGCTGTATGAGCATTCAATAAATAAACTGCTGTGTGTAAATGTAATTCGCAGCGGCAAGTTTCGGTAAAATAAGTAACGCGAAGGTCGGCCAATTGTGTATCCACGTCAGTACGTTAGCCGACACGCTCCGTGAGTCACACCGGCAATCACGTTAACCACTGTCCTTATGAAGTTTTTGTTTATTAAATGTATGTACGCATTTATCATACGACGAAAATAACATAACTATACGTTATCCAAATCGATGACAAGACAAGGTGAGTTAGCCATTTAGACAACTCCTTAGAATATAGCGTTAACTTCGATAATAACATAATATCAATCACAGCCATCTGATTTTAGTGCATAATTATGTATTGTATGCTGACAACTAGCATTAGCATACATACAGTAAAGAATACTAGTAAATATCTTAACAGATTACTATTTCATATGCCAATGCATTTTACCTATACGTACTCTGAATCATCCGTTTGCTGAGAGCGGATATAACGTTATCAATTCATCCGTCGAATTCGATAATCCATTAATTAGCAGTGAGCTAACGTGAGCGTAAGTATCAGTTAGTTGCTAACTAATTTACGTTAGCTCGGCGACGGTGCGAACCCGTAATCGGCACTCATTCGACCAATTATAACTTCGGATGTATGAACCGTGAGATCCTCTTCAATCCAACACCTATCAATTAAACGGGGCAAAACTACCAGTTTCAACCATCGATAGTTGTACAAATGTGCACCTAAGCATTATAGTACTGAAGTTTTAAACATATTTTTTGTATCACTACGATAATGGAGAGTTGTGAATAATGTTATATTACAAATTTAGTAGCTTTACAGAGTTTTGTTCTGAGATATTGGTGTAAACTTTCTTTGATCTCGAATGCTTTGTTGCAGTTTGCCCATAACTACATATAACTTTGAATGTAAGAACCAAGCGATGAACTGCCTTCTAAAACACTCCATCTAAAATGTTTTTCCACTTCACTTCGTTTTGATGTCGCTAAAAGTTACAGCTCCATGTTTACCAAAAAAGAAAGACCAAAAACGTCTATCCAGAGTCGACAATCGCACGTGGTTAAATCTCTATTAACTTACATATAGCCGCAATACAAAAGCAGTAAAATATGCTCCATAATATATATTATTCAAATAATTCAAGCATGAGACCGAATATGCGGTGAAGTCTCGCACGCGGTAGGTACGTATGAAATAAAATCATTTTAGCAACTGTATCAAGTACTTGTTCAACAGCCTCGTGATTTATTCCATTTACAAGTTACAATGTGAACAAATTCATGTGTACTAACGTGTATGTTTAAATAAAATGCAGTTATTTAAAATCTGTAAGTTTGTGTGATGTAATAATTATAACTCAATAAAGAATTCAAGGTTTATTTCAATAACAATGACCATGGACGTAGTTCGTTTTTTAACAAAACTAAACATAAATAATTATTACGAAACAGCTCAGAGAATACCACGATAGGCGAGTATTATATTACATCCTATCTACATAATATGTACACGTTTGAAACTAAATTTGGTAAAGAATAATGAAGCACAGTAACAGTCATTATTTAAACTCGTGCTCGCCCAAAACGTGAAATAATGTTGATCTTATTACAACTAACAGAGAAGGATTACGCTTAAGAGGTTGCTAATGCTAATTATATAGTTAACGTTCTCAACAGTTCCGATCCTATTTAAACAATCCGAAACTTAGTCGGTATCACATGCGTTGACAAACCGAAATAAACCTATAATGCTGATTACACACCACATTCAACGTTCAAAACGTTGTCATCTTTACTTTATAAGATTGTAAGGCGATTTATTACCTGCTGATATTTTCAAACGTATACAATTATTACTTTTAAAGATTTAGTTAGCGTACCTACTCTCTTGAAAGTTGTAATTATCTCATATTTTCTTGGCAGACAAATATTAGTCAAGCAAAATCAGAAACAGTTACTTAGGTAAAAGAAGAAACGATAGAATAGCATTTTTATATCAATTTACATATTTTTTCAGAATCTTACAGCCAGTGTGAACGGAGCACAATTCCAACAATGATTTGAAGGACATATGTAAACCATCTCCACCGCTACAATCACCGCACGCTCTTGAAAACTAACCTCGTGTAATCCAGATGTATTCTTTCAAGTTCCATTTAGTTTGAATTATTTTAAATTTTAATGTAGATTATTTTCGGCTGAACGCTTCAGCGTACTGGAAGGTTGGAATAATTTAGGTATCAATGGAAATGTAATACATATATTAATAGTTATTTGTCTTGTAGAGACTTTACGTATGTGTGTATTAGGTAAGATTCGTCGATCATTCATAAGGTACAGAAAAAATCACCACTGCAATGAAGAAATAGATAATAACACTCGCAATATATATTTCCATCGCTTGTTACGCTAATATAGCTATTATGAATCGTCAAGTTACCGTGCTTAATATCGAGCTAATTTTGTCAGTAACTATCAAGTTATAAGATGATATCAGCGATAAATACCTTGCATATAACCATGAACAAATATCCCAAACAAAATATGACATCATAGAAAAATGTTTGCGTCTACGATTTTTCGTATTCAAATTCGGTTACAAAGTCTTTCCGAGGCGTCTCCCCAGCGAGACCGTCTCGCTGCGCTAACAAAACCTTGTTTCAATGCCTATAGCTTTACAAATAAATGCGATCTGAATATATTATGGAACGCATTACGTACAACTCACTGGAGGCGCGTATCCTGTGCATTGCGGGTTTTAGCTAAAGTATGTATTCTTCGAACTTCATCGTCGACTACTAGGTATCGCATCTCACATATTATCACATATGCTCATTCGATCGTATTTAAGAATAATACTGCATTTAGCTTAGGCTGGTTTTTGAACTTAGGGCGCATCCATTAAGTACTTTGGGGTTCTGAGCTAAATCTCCACCGATCACATAGGGGAAGTAACAGTGTACAATTTCAAATATTTAGAAAAATTATGTTTCAAATAAATACAGCCGACCCGATTTAGAGTAAGATATCTACAATAAAAACAGAAATTTTGAAAAATCTCACGACATCACTGAGGGAAGGGAAGCGTGGGTCGAAAAATTGCCGCAATCACCTCACGTAATTAATGAACTCCCCTTACAGTTTATTACTTTGATATTTTTGAACAAATACTTAGAGAAACCTCACTCCAGTAGCTCAATGGTTCTATGCTGTTACTGCGAACGTTGAATACGACTGGAATATGTAATCGAAGGCATTAGCTACGATTCGCTGGCGGCTCATATTTTCTTCACATTGCAGTGTACAGCTCTTCCTACTTTTCAGCCGTCGGGAAGTTCAGATATATGTATGTACATAGGAACTTGTGCATTTATTCGCTATCGTACAACGTGTCGAGGTCTTTCAGATTAAATTTTAATATGGCTCACATATTATATTTACCTAATTCGATGATAATATGTGGTATTGTTGAACAGATCGGGCCAATATCATTAATATAATTACCAATGCCAATATCGTATGAAAGTTGAGATATTGCATTAAATATATACACTAACATAAAACGTAACGTAATTTTGTCCGATAAAAATATTATTGTCGAACAGCTCCGGCCTATGAGTTCTTTAATATAATTACCGAAACCGATATCGTTCTGCTTAAGTACTAAGTAAATATTTGAAAGTCGATCCCGCATCCTGGTCCCATCGGATGTCAAAACACTACAAGTGGAGCGAGCATCGCTTAGCTAGTCAATCGCGCAATTACCCGGGGTGGGCTGTAATTAATTAAGACTGTCACTAACAAACACGTCTGATAGATACTCGTACGTACCTTGACTTTCATAAACAAGTTCCTATATAATTTTTCAAATCGAATAACAAATATTTTGCATTATTAAGGCGAGAAGTGGAACTTCGTTACAATGAATGTTAGAAAAAGAGAAGAATTATAGAAAAATAGAAAGAATTTAGAAAAAAATAGGCGTGAATGTATAATCATAACTGAGTATTTCCTTCCTTATATTATTATCAACTAAAGATGCGGAGGTTTTGTGTGAATATTTTCAGACGGATCATGTTGGTTTGTTCACGTTTATTGAATGCGTAGGAAGGATAGCATCGATTTGTATACGAAGTATAGAGCTTAAAGCGGAAATTCAAACAATAGATCCGCCCGTGGAGGCTCAAAAATTCTATTGTTCGATGATGTTACTTTCATGTTTCGAGATTAAAACGCAGACAGTGATTTAAAATCGACGAGCGAGAGACTGCGATGCCCATCTTGGCAATACATTGAGAATCGGTATTCCGGTTTGCACGTTGGGCGCCAGCGAGCGAGTCGACCTACCGAGTAAATATGCTGCAGCAACTCTCACCGTATTATCGCATCTTACGAGTGACTCGCTACGAGTTACGTGTTAATTGAATAGTAGCTTGCATGTGAGTTGTGTCAACTTCTTTTTACTCGCCTGCCCGCTTGACACCAACTTGTACAGCAGCAGATCACGTCACTCGCATCGTTCGAACGCGTTCGGCAGTAGCGGCCAGAGATCCGTAACGTCATGTGGACAGCACAGGGGAGCCGAGCAGCTAACATACAAGTACACAATGCAAACAGTTTTCTACGGTCAGGCCAGCAGCTCGCAACGCGTAAACCAGCTGTAACGTTCACGTATGGCATCTCAAAAGGCACCCTTTTAAAAATCTTTTGATAAAATTGACGTTGATTGGGAGCTTCGTTATATCGAAAAACTAAGAGAGAAAGAAATACCGTACCTTTATTCTCGTACTTCTATTCAACACGACAGTAGTGTGACCCATTTACAGTAATTGCAAGGAAACCATTAAACCAGGGATGCACTTACCAAAAAAAAATCCAATTTAATTTTAGCTTTATAGAATTCAAATGGAGTTTTACATTTACTACGGAACTAGATCTGATAATAGTAACATAGATAAGATTACACACGACTGTCTGAATCCAAATGAAGCAGTTAAATGCCTGTGTTATACATGTACTTGTAGGTAACCAAACAGATAAACATAGATACATTATACATTGTACACTGTAGTACTTATATAGACAATTATATTGCACCTGGACAGAGAATAAAATCGCCAGTAAAACAAGAGATAAACGAATAATCTGTAGAGAACCTTTTTTTCTCGGAACTTGGAATGTTATGGAAAACAAACAGCGACCATCAAGTACGTAGACATATTGTTCCAACGTTATATTTGTGAAACCGGTAGCGGCAGATCCACTTCAATCGATGACATCAAGAAATAAATCTGTCCGTCTGTTTCTAGCGAGGACCGAGCAGCGGGACGCACCCGGATCCGGTTGTTAAACTCAATCGAAACGGCTATTTATATTACACCCGATGTTAGCATGGCTAATATTGTTATGATGATTTAAAATTTATAACGCGAATAATGTACATACAAGTATGCGTCAGAGCGACTGAAATATATAGGCATTTTTACTGATTCGCACTTGATTAATATTGTAGTAAATAAACATTATATTACTATAATCTTAACAATTCCTACGTTTGATACGCGGTTAAGGGCTAACGTGCATGACTGTAAGTCGAGGTCGACGGTTCATGGTCACTTAGAGCTTAGAATACATTGCAGAAATTACCACTTGTTTCATTAATGTATTAGACGCTGGAATGGAATCTGGACATTTTTGTTTTTTCAATACCACAGTTACATTATGTATTGAAATTGGTACGTTTAATAACTAATAACATGGATTGTGCAAATATATTTGTACGATTAAATTTTGTATAAAACAATAAAGAGGATAAAAATTTGAGTACAAAATAAATAATGGCTTGCTATAATACGACCGATTCCGGTAGCCGTGTAGTGCGGTTGCTGCATGGGCTTGTGCCTCGAATCACGACTAGCGACTGCACCGTTCACACGCGACCCGGTAATAATAACGACTTAATGATTTTTATATTATCGCGAACCGTAATTTCAACAATTACATTACGTTTATATAACTACGTATTAGTGTTTACGATTACTTGAAACAATTACAAATAAATTATTTTAATGGCTTCTTGGAGATCCCTTGCACGTTTGTGCCCTTTTTCAAGACCTCAATAAGAGAGTCTTCGATGAAACCGTATGTTGAACGGTGATATAATTTTTATATTTATAAACACTCAGGTCACTGGTCGCCTCTCCCGGGTGGTCTAATGGGTTGAACAAGAATACGTCAGAATAGGAAAGGGGTGGATAAATAAACACTTTTAGATCAGGATTAGCTTCAAATTTTGCAACATTGTTGATTATCTTCTAGTTATATTATTTTCGTGGCAAGACTCGAACATACTCGAAGTTTTCCTAACTTACTAAGTTCGCACGTTGAATTTGTGAAGGCCAACAACGTCACAACAAGTTGTATGGTATGATGAAGTTACAAGAACGTATGTTTATATATGTACATATTAATATTTGCATATAAATATTAGTGGAGGTCATGATTGCACCTCAAAATAGATATGCTAATTCATTTAAGAATTACGATAATAAGAAAATCTTACAAATATTCACCAAACAATAAAGGTTTATAATATCTGAGTAATATTTCTGGTTTGGATTGCTAAATCACATTTGAATGGCTTTTTCAACATCTCCTCAATTTACCCTGACGTTTGACCTCTAGGTGAGTGGAATTCTATAGATGGTTGGCTAACGGTAGGTACACGTAGTGATGTCATCATTACTACCTACCTATTTGGCATTAAAAGTGTGAATACATATGGATCATTCTCACATATTACAAAAGTACACAACAAGCGATATTTTTTTTTACCATTAAGCTGCTGAAAATTGCACTGATTTCAATTGGCGTTTAAGAAGCAAGATTTGATAAGAGAAAGTCTATTAACGAATACGTCGATTGCGCAACCGAATTTCGTTAAGACGATGTATAAGAAATTTATAACTTATTTATATGATAATTAAAAAACTTCATCGCGGATATCTTCGAATATTTATCGCATGGCAATATCAATATTCAATTCGCACTTGATAATACATGATCCGACAATTCTGCCAAGCGCGGCAGATTTTCCGACAAAATTGTACCTACAGCGCACCTAGCAAACTTTTGTCTGAATACAAAATAGAATTTCAAATTGCTTAGTACGTTTGCCTAGTTTTGTAGTAGTGGTATTTGTAAGAATTTTTATTAAAACTTATTACATTTCAAAATTTTTATGAACTGTTCTATTGTGTATCCATCTCCTAAAGTTAATAATACATGAAAAATAATTGTATATCGATCATTGAGCTTATGAGCACGTTTGATAGTTTCCCATGGTAAACTATAATCATTCAGAATATCAAAATAAAACTGTTGTAAATTTATATAACCATAAACCTTGATTCTAAAATAAATAATCAGTCGCGTTTATTGTTATCGATATTTAAATTACTGTTAATTGTTCTTTTTTTTACTTTGATGTCGATATAAAAACTTAACATTTTACACAGAGCAATTGTACCTTGTTTCGTTTTTATTATTTTATTATTCTGTGGCAATAAAATTGATTTTATAATATCCTAAAATTAAATGACCGCACCGAAATTATTGTAGGAAAAGAAACATTCTAACTATATTATATACTAGCTTTTACCCGGGGCTTTGCTTACAGAGGAATTTAACCCAAAGGCCAATTAAAGCATGAATTTTTTTATTAACTAAGAGAGTCAATGTTAAATGTGAAGTGTCATACTCTCAAACTTATTATTATACATCTTTAGCGGTTATCTAAAATTCCTTATGCCTCCATAATGCTATATAAAAAAACCTCTTCGCCACATTTCAGTATTCTTAGTCCACGCTCTCGGCTGTGCTTTGATCTCTGGGTCACTTAGGCTGTCACTCAGTCACTAACCTACCTCTTTTTTATTAAACTTAAACTGTAAAAGTTAAGTACTGGTTAAAGTAGTGTAAAAATTAATTTATTACAATTATTAATATAGTCTCACACGCGGTCGCTGAAGGGGTAGGTAGAGAGTACCGAGTGATTATCTCTATTTTCACGGTTCTGAAAATCTTCTCCCATTGAGCACATAAAATAAAGAGAAAATTAAATAATAATCTTAAATTCATAAATAGGTATAGGCATATTAATGAAGTGCCTTCACAACTGGGATTGTTTCACGAGCTCAAGTATTGTAACTAATTAATCCGACAAGGAGAAAAGGTAAACGGAAATAAAAACGCCCTACACTACCCCTTGTGTTTACTTTCCTCACACACAATTGCATAAGCCAACTAAGTAATTGGCTTAGAGGAAACGGCAATTAAGGATAAAAAAGATTTTATAGGTGCTCACTCACTAGCTCTCTTTTGCGTACATAATGCAATTAGTGGTATACTGGCATACTACTACTTTAACATCCGCACTAACTGCATTGAGCACTCGTAAGAATATCTAGTAATAAATCTGTAGAGAGGTCAATTCTGTACATGAAATATATTTCCAAAATAACTATCAGGGGATGATTAGGGATCGATACTGATGCCAAAAATGCATTCGGTAAAATTTATGTCTCTCTTTATAACCGTTAAAGAAACAAAAACTAATCGACTGATTTTAACGAAACGTGATACAATTATTTTTCATACTCCTGAGCTGGTTATAGTATACTTTTCATCACGCTACAATCAATGGGAGCAGAGCAGTGACGGGAAATGTTGGGAAAACGGGAGGAGTTACTCCATTTTTTAATCTCCTACATCCATTAAATAGAGGAGACATACTTTTTTATGCCCGTGCGAAGCCGGGGCGGGCCGCTAATCGTTACTAAGAATGAATGTTTGCCATTCAAGTGATGCTGACAGATGCATAAGACAGATTAATTTCTCGGAAGATCGCTGCAAGCTGACGTTGGGATGCTTGTTATTCTGAACGCTAATGCTCACCATGTTGTCACGCTTGCTCGGAAATCTGCTTATGTGATGAGAATAATATAAAATTATTATCTCCATGTTGTAAGGGTTTCCTCAGCATATTTTCCTTCGCCGTTGTAGCGAGTGATATTTAAAAAGAAAAAATCTGGGGTGTGAAGTCTACCGATCCGCACCTGGTCAGCGTGGTGGACTGTGGCCTAAATCCTTCTCGCTATTAAAGTAGACCCGGTCCAGAAGTGGACCAATAGAAGGGAGCGAAAAAAATGACCGATTGTATTCATAAACAATACGCAACATATTTTACGTTGATATACTTATAGCATCAGATAATCGTGGATTTGTTAAAGCAGAATTTGATAGGATTGTCTGCATAAGATTTTTGTAACTCCCTGTGTAATAATCATATCCTAATACTGTAATGAAGCAAGGAAAATATCAGCTGATTCAAAACAATTCTCAAGAGAAGCAATGCATTCAAGAGTAACATGATTTAATTAACTTCAGACACTTAATTAATTAACTTCAGCCTAAGATGGGTTTGGTTTACTGTCGACCCATCCACTATGCTGCTTACACTACTAGAAAAGTATAATTTTCTTTAAATATGCAGTATTATGTCCATCTTTTTCAGTATCTGTATTTTATCTAAATAATCTTATCACTTTATAAGAATTATCCTCACGTTTTAATCATCTTTGTTTTTAATAGTCATCTCTAAATCTCCTTCCATTTAATTTAGTTTGCCCAATTGTTCGACTATTAGACTAAAAGGTAGTGCTTAGATGCAAAAAGTGAGCCAAATTAAATTATTTTCATGTTTTTTTACTGGGAACAATTCCACACACGGCTGTCTGGTCCCAAATTAGGCAATTTAATGCCTGTGTTATGGTAACCGAACAGCTGATAAACATACATATATACATA
>DWGJ01003434.1:0-13379 GCA_018246895.1 Aspitha aspitha aspitha | reverse complement strand
GGCACCCACCGCCGACGACAATGTTTCTACCTCCGGCTGACATCGATTTATTTTCGTACTAATTCAAAAAACAAGGGACTATTATGTGCTCGTTTAAGTTTTTTGTGTAACTTGTGCTATTTTCTTTGCAATTATTAAATTCGTTGCCAGCCGCTGGCACGGTCGGCGATGCGATAAATGCTATTATAACATGGTGTCTTCTTTTATGATTTTCATTTACGATGCATTTGAGCAGTAATCGGTAACAACGCAAGGCCAGTTGCATCTGTGCATCTGTCCTGAAAATAATTGAAGGGGAACTGTTTAAATAACCTGTTTAATCGCGGGGTTTAAGCAACGATAACATTTTATTTGATTTGAAGCTGGTTAAGAGATTCGGATAAAGCGATTTTGTGTATGTACGTATTAATTTTTTACTTAATAAACATAAAAATACATCATCATCAAGTCATCTGTGTAAATATTAAAGATTTGTTTCATGTTTGGTGGAATCAATTTTTGTCTTCGGCTAGTCTTAATTACAAATTCCGTGTACGTACGAATATTTCCATTTAAAAGAGAACTCCTTAATATTCTAAGGATATAAGTTCGTTGCTCTCAAACGGTTCGAGTTTAACCTACCTCTAGGTACACGTATAGATTGCCGAACTGCCTTCGAGAAACAGGCAAAACGCAATATCGCTCTCCCCCTATAAAACACTCTAATTTAAATAAAAAAGCGGCGCCACCTTCCGTATGTCGGTCCTTTTTTATTACGAACCTTTTTTATTTTCGGGTCAGCTAGGGATCAAAGGGGCTCTCCCTCGAGAGAACGCCCGCGCCCTCCATCGTCTGATTTGCGACCATTCCACCGCGCGCCGATTTGTGAAGAGGGAATACTCCTCAAATTGGGGACTGTTTGCCTGCCTATTAAAATCACTTACCGTTTCAAATGTTCCGGCCAAATTTAAACGTCTCGTTTTATGGCGCTTCATTTTCGTTTTTCATGTTTTCTTTCTTTAATTTCCTTTGTTCTATACCGACGTGAAGTCTTGAAGTACGATAAGAATTAATGTAATTTATTTCCATGCAGCCTACTTCAATGTACAATAATGTCTCGCCCGATCGGATTTCGAATCAAACAGCGTCGCGAAACGCGCTTAATATGGTCGAGGGCGCAGTAAATGCCAGGTGAGACTGAACGTGCGAAAATTCTTGAACAATAAGTCGTCGTTGTCGTCGCTGCGCTATCGGCCCGCACATCATTTCTCGTTCTGATTTTATTTCGCGAAGACGACCCCGAGGGGAGGGCGACATCCGTCGAGGTAATAGCTTCCAGATACGAGCACCCTCTCATGCTCACCTATACATGACACAAATGTTCACATCGAAACAATATTCACGTAACTTCTGCAGATCGATAGGACGTGCGACCTCGTGTCACAGATACGCGCCTCGAATCTGATAACGAATCTCTCTTAATGCATACTAAATATACTGTAATGGCAGCGGTACATTTGTTTGTAATTGAAAAGCCGGATCGTTGACACAAGTACGTGGTACAAACAAGTGTATTATGCGTATCTAGTTTATGCAACATTATCTCGAGAGATATGTGAGCAAACACGAGCGCTCGCCGTGTAAATAGACCGTATCTGTTTCCCCGTCGATGGCTTTATAAACAAGCGAGTCGTGAAAACATTTCTCTCTAGTTTACGCCGGGTTTCGCGCCCTCTGATAAAAATTACGACGGGAATAAATCGGAGCGCGGCGCTCGTCGGTGGCGTGCGGCGGGTGGGAAACATGAATTTGTCATTTTTTCCGAGACACGTCCGCGGGCGGTGATAAATATTGCATTGCAGCCGTTCGGCGCTCCGAAGCCCCGCGTCGCTGGCGTTCACTTCGCCGTTCTCACTTTGCGAACCTGTTTATTTTTTCAGCGCGAGCTTGTGAGTTGGGGTGCCATTATTGTGTCGTTCGCAATGATATTATTTAATCAGCTTTACGACCCGCCAGATTTACGGTCTCCTTGACTTATTTCGCACGTTTTATCCGGTGCTTGATTTAATTATGCCAAATGGGAATGGTTTATTAACGAAGCTATAAATGTAATTAGTAAGTACCTACTTATATTATGTATTGTGGTGTACATACTTACACAAAACAATACGTATAGCTTATGATGATCTGACAGTATAATGATTTGGTAATCAACATTGTATTACACAACTTCCGATGACGACGTCGTATCGGATAGTGCGTAACCGCTCTGACACGTGTCTGCCGGTAGAATCTCCTGGGTGTAATGGAGCGTGCTCCCCCGCTATCGCTTACCCTCTTGTCAGCTTTTATTCTCTACTATATAAAAGTAAAGAAATCATTGAGAATAACGCAAAGCATAAGGCAAACTCCACACGGAGCGATATCTGTGAGATAGGAAATCGAAATTCAAACAAAATGGACTGTGGATTTATAAGAAGAAGTTATAAGAAAATGCCTTGTTTGATGGATGAGACTCCCTTAATACACCCCGAGGCTCTATTAAGATTGATATAAACAGTTTTACTTTATATCCCATAATACTTTGCACAAAGTAGAAACTGTACGATGGCGTCTAGACCGGCGTTCTACTGCTTTGTTTATACCTAGTTTTATTTCTTGTTTAAAATATAGCCGTAAGGCATTGTCTAAAGGCGCGCTCGTCACGTCGTCACCCCTATTTTGTCCCTTATTCTACAATCATTGAAAGAGATTTTGATATTCTACTTAATCCGATTATTTCTTGGAAATAACTGCTACAAATATATCTATATTTTATAACTTTTCTTTCTACTGGATCGTTATATTGATACATCGTAATTCGATGCCCGATAAAATATACTCTTATCAAACCGAATTTCTTTACTTCAAACACATCCATGTTGATTTATTTTTGGATTAAAGTAAACCGTAAAAGCTGGGTGACCGAGACGAATTCAATAATGTGATACCGCATTTAATAAAACGAGACCCCCGAGGGAGCAGGCGCTATTGAACTAGAATATTCGCGTGCTCAACGTGCTTCGTTAAACCTTTCTCTTACGTCCGTGATTTGATCCGTACCTATTACAAAATGATGTGGATATAGCGTCGTGATAAAGTAATTTTCGAACAGATTATAGTTTCGTAATCAATCCATCTATTGTGCAATCCGCCGGATCCTTCGTAGACGAAGTTGAACAGCAATAGCTCGGTAATAGGAGTTTAATGCGCCGCTAACCTCCAACTAACTGCTCTTAATTATTTAAGTGTGTTAGAGTGGAAACTTTCCTCCTCTCGATAGCTCCTATTAAAACGTAACTAATTGGAGGTTAATGTTATAGATTACGAACGCCAGTTCATACTTAGCTACTTTGTAATTGCTTCGAATATTACGATGCGTTATGACTTATTCTAATCTTCTAAGTCGTTTAAACTGACGGCTGTCTGTTAATGTATTTAAATCTCTACCGGTTTTATTTGTATTCTTTTGTTTTAAAAAGAATGAGATCTCACCGCTAAAGACAATAAAATATACATTTTGAGTTTCAGACCGTTCACTAAAATTGTTCGAACCCTTACGTTTTCAATATAAAATAAAAAGCGATGAAACGCTAGAAATGTAAAAGCTTAGCACACAACATAACCAGATGAATAAATCTTTGTGGCAGAATATTTGAACCGAACGAAAGCGAAGGGAAATATTTAGCGTAAAAATCTGCACTCCCGCGTACGCTATCCATTTATAAATGGAGTATAATCCGCGCGCGTATAGACAGAGGTAAATGTACCGTGAAAACCCAAACGCGGCGAAGCATTTTTCTCGTGACAAAAGCTTTCCAGCCGTGCCGGTTGCTCAGCCACATCCCGACACCACTATCCATATAACACATTTTAAGCTGTAATTATATTTTAAGCTTTAATATACGAATATGTAACATCTACAATATTACACACAATCAGTAACGTGATACTTTTTAGTGGTATTACTTTTTGTCAATGATGTGTAGGTACTTTGAGTCCCAATGATAATTCTTCAATCTATCGTGTTTTATTTTTGATTAAAGATTGAAAAGTTTTTAAAATATACTTGGTACTCACTTTAAAGTATATTAAAAATTCACTCTGATCCAATCCTCAATCTTGAGCAAACTTTAATTTGGCAGATAATACAAACAGCGAAGTTCGCTACGAGATAAGTGAACCGATGAAAAAGTCGTTAGGGAGAAAGAGCCCCCGAGCCCTCCGAGGCAAAGTGCGAACCCTAGCGTTTAATCACTTCTGAAATAAAAGCACGCGAAGAAAAATATCGCGGTAAGGCATGAACGCCACGTTATTGTCATTCATAACAAGCGAGTGGGTGGCGGGCGCGCGGGAGTGTGAGGCCGAGGCGAGCGTGTGCCTCTCAATGGCTGCGGGTCGTGTCATGCCAGCCGTTTCGACGCGCTACCCTTTGTGCTTCTGCCTCTAGTTTAGTTTTCTCGCCTATCACAACCTACTTTTAAAGCGCGTCAACTTTTAATAACGTACACTCTGAATATTCGAGATTTTGTTAGTCACACACACTCTTCTTTTTCGATACGCCCTAAAAATTTTAACTTGCGCCTAAAATATTTCATCCATTTTCGTCTACATTCAGTTGCACTTACAAAATGCTATATACGTTATCTATAAATGTGTATTACATGGTGATAAGTTGCAGACGCTCCCGACGAGAAAGTAGTCGCTCTACCACTTATACATATTAAAATCGGTTTAGTAAAAACGTCCTCCAGCTAAGTGGCGCTCGCCACCTTTTGACACACAATAAATCACAGCTGCGAGCGGCCAATAAAAAATATGTTCCACCCTCTGCAAAAAACCAATTAATTTTCGGCGGCTAAATAAAAGATTGGGTTCGTCGGGGCGCGAAAAAATCGACCTCGACAAAACGAACGGGAAGAGGAGGGTAGCGCGAGCGGGCGAGCGCAGGAGCGAAGTGCGGACGTGCAGCGGGTCGCAGCGGATAATAATAAAGTTAAACGAGACGAGATAGAAATGGGAAGCGCGGGAAAACGAGGAAAGTGGAAAAAGGGGAATAATGGAGAAGGAGTAATCAATTTCGCCCAGTCGTCGTTGCCGCCGGCGAAACTCTCATTTAAATTTTAAAATATCGCCGCGTCGAGGGGGACTCGTGGAGGACTTTTTAATTTACCCCGGCACCGTTAAAAATGCACGTCGTTCTACGACGACACGTCAATTCACTTTGACCACCGACACTAACTAAAACCACGACCAACAGTAATGACTACCCCGTTTTGATAAGATGATTACATGAACACTCCATCTTGGTCTGCCTTTCTTTTTGTTATGTATGTTTGTATTGTCTGTTATTTACGTGGTATTTGTGTATACCTTTCTCATTAAATCCAAATTGGTTCAGGTTTATATAATTTATAAACTTAAATTTCCTTTGCAGCAACAACGACCAGACTTACCTCGACTCCTGCAACAGATGCATGCAGCGCATTTACCAGCACATGGGGCTCCGCCCCTACCGCTTCTAGGGCAGGGAGCACTGCCCCCAGCGGGGCTCCTGGGCCTAGGAGTACCGCATCATCCCCTCTCGGTGTTGGCCAAGCCACCCGAAATCCACAGACCTGACGATAAGGGAAACGGTGAGTGGAAAACATTTTTATTTACGTAGGTGCAATATCAATATCTATGGCAGGACTCGAAAGACAAAGATTAATTTTTTGTTAAAGTGTATTGTGGCTTAGTAGATGTATAAAAAAAGAACAAGAATCATAACAGATCAATACATGAGATGAATATTTTAAGAGCTGTCGTGTTTGTGCTCTCGTCTTGTTTGCCATGCGCCACTCGCTGGAGACTATTAGAGCCTCCCCGTCCCCGCCCTCGCTCTCGTCTCCGCGTCAGACGTCTCCGATCCCACTTCTGTTTCAATATTTACCACCTTCGAGAGGCTTTTTGAACTCGCTGTTTGCGTGTTTTCGGATCGCTGACGGCTCCGATTCGTCCGATATTGCTTTGAGAGTATGAATAAGTCACTTCTTTGAATTGGTGCCTATCTACTCGCGTATTTGCTTACATTATGTATACAAGCGAAATATATTGCCGTAAACGAATAAGATTTTTTGGGAGGCGCGATAGAATTATCTCATCGATCACAGCGCAAATGGGCGATCCGATGATGTCACGGTGGAGTAGATAAATTCGCACAATAACAGGAAACGGGGTTCGAGTTGAGCGAATAATCCTCGCGAGCGGGTATGAGAGAGCGCCACAAATGAAAATGTAACACAGAAATGGATTTGGAAGCCGCCCGTCGCTCCGGTTAATTACAAAAGCAAGCGGTAATCTGCGCTCTGGGATGTTCCGGCTTAGCGCCCCCCTGCCTCCCGGCGCTCCTCCTGCCACTTCCCTGGCTAATTTGTGCCATTATCGGTGTACTGATGTAAGAGTTACCGCGCAGATGGCCCCCCCTCCTCCCCGCTCGCCCCGCGCCCGTGCTCAATTAATTATTCCTTGCTGGTGTGAGCGTCGCGTGTTTTAGTCAATTAGTAACGTAATTTTGCGGGTGACTTGAGTATACGCCGACGCGGACCGACTAAAACACCACATTTTAACGCTTGCTTAATTATACATATAACAATTTCAATGAGCATTCGTTGTTTTGATATTGTTATATGTAAGTTATATTCTATTTAGCTTGCATATAAACATATTGGCGTGAGGAATGAAATGTAACAAAATATATTTAAGTGATTAATTTGGAACCATTCAAAATAATAATCCACGCGTACCTATTCCAGTATGTATTTAGTGCGATAGATATAGATAGTCGATATATCTAGTTCCCTGAACAATAATTAAAGCATTTAATTTGATTGTAGCAACATACCGCTCACAGCCCTTTGTGTTCTCTGTGCCTACTCTCCTATCCAATTACCGTTAGGCATATGTCGGATAGATTGCGCATTAACCGAGCATTGCATCGGCCATTGCTCAAACTAGACGGGAATTAACTAAAGGGGCAAACGCTTTGACGTTCACTGATGTTATCATACATGGACGGATACAATAGTTTTTATTAATGAATGGTTTTCACTTTCCGTCTGCACTAATAGTCTAGTGGTTATACTTCAGCATGTCTCAGTGGTTCTGGAGTTCAATTTGGATTTGCGATTAACAGAAGCTCATATTTCACTGAATAAGGTTTTTTGGTAGGAAATAATAAAATAACATAATATTAACGAGTCTGATAATATTACGGCATTTAATACGGTTTTATAGTTTAGGCGTGGACGTGAACTAGAAAATTTTTACCACATGGCGAAAGATCGCTTCAAAGATAAGGATTTTTTGTTCCGAACCGCGAATTCATATCTACATAAAATGTATCTACAATTTTAGGTGTAGGTATACGCGTGTCTATGAAGCTAATTAAATCTGTATGATGATGGTGACAAAGGGCGGAATGCTATGCAAGAATGTTACAAAGCGAGCGGATGCTGAAACGAAGCGTGCTTCGGCATATGTACCTGTAATATTTCAATATTAGAAATATTTGATACACAGATTTTTGTATAGTTAATGCCTGTCACACAAGTTCCATTTGAATCCTCTGATGCTAATAATACATCTGTCCCGTTATCTTAAGACATCGTATCTTTGGACGACAGACAAAATCACTTGTATGAAAAATTCATTCCATATGATGAAGTTACACAGCTTTTAATACATTAAGTTCAACAATCCATTTGCGTCATTTTTTTCATTTTGTTATACGCTAACATTTGATCGCAATCACGCTGATGGAAAGCCATGATATGGTCTAGAAGATACCTGGTCATTCTATATTAGAAAATCTCCGAATAAGTAAACTATTAGGTAAACGATGATGTAGCCGAATGTACCACTAGCCAACAATACATATTGGGTATAAACAATACACGTAAGGTACATGTAACACATTGAGGGTGTATTGTGTGTATTGTGACGCGTGATAGACGCGGAGCCGGTAACAAAGCGGGCGACGCCGCAGGGCACGCGTGACGCAGACGCGACGACATCTCCTGCAATATTCATCGACCACTTTACACCAGGCACCGTAATGTCACCTACCTACCTACCTGTATTGTCACGGTACTACCATATCGCACTTACAATAGCTCACATAGTATATACTCAGGAGTTACTCGATAGTGACTTATTAAAGATTCCGTAATAGAGATGTTGATTAAATATTTTGTTTATACACATCACAATGATTTCAAATTATTATTATTATCTGGCAATAAAACATACAGTAGGTAAACTATAAGTTCTCATGTTTTTACCTATAACAAAAAAGACATAAGCACATGTAGAATTGGAAGAGAGAGATCACACGTACACGGAAATACATAAGACATACAGACCAAGAAGAAAAAGGACGGCACTTTGTATTGTATAAGGAAAAAGAAATGACCTGATCTGTCCCCTTGTATTAAATATTTACTGTTGAAGAGCTTCTAGAGACATAACATTTTAAAAAGTATGGATAAAGATAACAGGAATGCATTAACGTGTTCTTTAATTAAAACGTGCATAACCAGAAGTTTACACATATTGCACTTCCTTAAAGATAATTTCTCGAACATTGTGGAAAATTAATCACATTTTCCTTATCCGCAGGTATCAGCTCGGCGGAGGAGAGACATGTGAGTACAAAATTCGGATTTTAAAAACTTGACATGTTAAAATTCGAACGAGAGAATTTTGCTTTGAAAAATTCTCCAACAGGCGTACTGGCGTTCCATTGGGGAATGCGGAGAGGAGTGTTGCGCTCGAACACGTTGATTTCATAACACGGCGCTGGTTGAAACAAGTGGGTGGTGCAAGTGCCGCACCCCAGAACTAATAGGGCTGGCGCGCGCACACAAAATATTACATTTAAAATTGTTATAAACGTTGTTGTACAGTATTATATCCATGAACATCAAATAGGAACAATTAATAGCAACGGATGTTTACTAGTTCAAGTTATGTTGTTCCTAAAATTTTATTTTTTATGTTTGTTAACGCGGTATGTGACTGTCCATTGTTAGAATATTCACAGTGAAATAATTTAAATTCAATTTCAAATTACTTACTTTCAAATGTAAAGTTAAACAAGAATTGTTTATTGTGACTAGTAGGTGTATAGGGACGAAATTTATTTATAACCAATAAAGCGTTTTATACTTTAGAAAATTTTATATTTTTTAATTTAAAACCGTCCAACCTGTGTTACGTTTGTATTTTGCTACTGGAAGTTAAAACTTATTTTGAGCGCAAGCAGCCCTCGCGTGAAGTGAGCTCACCGAGTGCGTTAGGCGAGGTGTTGCGAATGTCGGGTATCGCTAGCAGGGGGCGCCACCCCCGCTGCATGCCTCCGTGCCTCACTGCGAGCGGAGTGCATGCGAATCGATACCCGAGCTACCATTGTCTTGACAACTAACCTACTTCTGATGACTAAAACCCCAAACATTGCGTGGGGTGACTTTGTGCTGATTGCGTTTGCCGCTTTGATTTAACGCAATCAATTTTTATTAAACTCATGAAACACGTTAAGCGTGTTTCAAATTTGTTTAAAAGTTGCGTTCTAGTATTTTGGAGATATTTAACCATAAAAATTAAGCGTATATAACATATCCACAGTAAAATAATAATAATACCGTCTCAGAAACGGCAAATTGACTCAACTCGTGCATTGAGTGAAATATGTTTAACGTTGTATTCCAGCGGCGGGTAATGTTGGAAAGTTTACAACTTAGTTGTGGCGTGTTCACCGAAACTTGTGTGAAATGTAAAGAGTGAAACACGTACAAATAAGAAAAGAAACATCGGCGAGTCCGGTCACGAAACTGTCGATATGTGCAAACATCCTAACTTATACGTTAGAGTTTGTCTGTGTTCCCTGCCATAGGAAATATATTTTAGACTTTTTAGAATCACAAGAATTTAATTCATCAAACGTAATGTATACACTGAGCCACAGACTTGTTGTAGGTCCTTGTTACTACATTAGTATCAACATCAATCTAATTAGTGTATCTTAATGGTTTTGCAGATATATGACCTATGGTATAGTAATTACAGTTGTAAAAGACTTAGTAAAAACTTTCGTTTCCATAAATAAAATTAAATTTAGTAAAATTATGATTTAAACAAACGCCTCCACTAAGTTTCAATGTAATGGAAACGCATCATTATATCGTCTATAGAAGATATCCAATAGTTCTTCACATCAAATGTAGGTACTTAAGTGGTTGTACAGAGGGTTGCTACACATCAAGATTATGTTACTAAAACGAGACGTTCGTAAAACAAAATAAATAACATTTTGAAACTTGCAAACTACCACACAGTTCAATTCGCTAATATAATATCCACAGCACGTTGCGAACCATTCATATAATCATATAAGTAATAGGGTGAAGTTCTGAACAGACTTAGTCAGCTGCGGCGTGTAAGTTGGGAGATAGTCGTACGTATGTCGGGGATGCAATGTGACCCGGATACGGAGGAGCGGTGTCGGCGGTGTCGGCAGTGTCGGCGGTGTCGGCAGTCTGCTCACGGAGCTGTCGATCTGTACAAACACGCGGCGAGCTGAGTAATGCTGCGATCCGAGCCGTGGGTGGGGGCGGGAGACTGCACGCCGTAATAAAGTTTACATAAACCGTCTTGGCTGCGGCACCGCGAGGGGGCGTCAGGTTACACTCCTCGTTCGTGCCTCGCCGGTTTGTCCGCCGAGTGTGTTCACTGCAAATCACGGAGCCGGCTACACTGTTGCAACGCGCGCGCGTTTATTTGAAAACATCTCACGTCGTGTTTTTACTTCAAACTATGAACGTCGATTCAATGTTTTCGTTTTGATTCGTTTTCAATTTGTTATGAACTTTTGAATTACGAACGTTTTACGGCAATGTTTGCTCGCTACGTGAATGAAAATGTACGTTTCCGGTTGAAATTGATAAACGGCGTTTATTACTTATATATAAACGTACTCGTACGTATACGTAGACAGAACGCGAACCGCTAAATTTCCACGAAATAACTGGGATTAGGAGTGCCAATTCACACCAAAGCGAAATTGAGCAGCGGCCCCTCTAACAGGCCCTTCTACAATCTCATTTGGGTAACATAATAACTGCGGATTTATTTCTGCCGCACGCTCATTCGCTGTCAAATCGCGCCTAATATTCAATTTAGCGGGCGAACCACACAAAAACTGGTCGGAGCCGGTTCATTACGCCGCGCATCTCGCCTCTTCATCCTCCTTACCTTATCTAAGCCACTCCGAACGGCACCCCCATGACCCTGCCTCCCTCCCCACGCTCGCTCACCACTTCAAGTGGAAAACTCGCAGGGCGAGGGCCGCTCAACCTTGTTTAGCATTCTACTCGACTTCTTTATTTAATAGATGCCGAAAAAAAACTCAGTCGGAATAAATTTGCGTTTGTTCTTCGATATGCCTCGGTCGTTTTGTGTTCCGAAGTACCTACCTGTGCCTTTAATTAAGGCAGCGGCGGCGCGTGTAAATGCGACTTATTTATAACGGCGAGGTCCGAGCGCTTTATTAAATCATTAAAACAAAATTGTATAAAGGTGTTTTTGTAGCAGTGGCAACCTTAGCGCGCCGTGTTTACGCGCTGTAAGTGCTCGGTGCTCGGGCCCTCGCCGCGCGCCGCGACAACCCTCGCAATTTATCGCCCGAGACTTTTCTTAATTGGAAAGAATGGCCACTTGTAATTATTAAGACGCCCTAAAGTGAAACAGATTGCTCGATAGGCGTCTCCGGCGTATTTTTGCTTTTAGTGCTTCGCGCGAAACCGGAGCAAATATTATCCACTCGGGAATGAGAAGTGCCAATAAGACGTCGAGCAAAGTAAACATCGGGCAGTAAATGTGGCGTGTGTGATTACGTGTGTTAAACGTTACGAGTAATGAGCGCTCAATAAAGCTACAATTAACCTGTTGACATAGGATTACTGGTTTAATCTTCAGCGACGTCAATCATTCGTTAGAGCGAGGTGAGGTTTCTTTGTAGGGCGTTATCGGCGATGTTCGGGCCGATCTATCACTGTCTGTCAGACTAATGTACGCGCAGAAGCGGTTAACCGCTATATCCGGACCGAACCGCTTGATAATAGATAAGGCCGCTCGCAAATCCACGTCAGTTGTCAGTTCGTGTATTTGTAAAGAATGCAGTATCAAAATCTTATTTATCTTATTCTTGCAGGCGTGATTTTAAGATTGTTTACTTCCTTTTATTGTATCACTGGTGGACCCGCTCTCATAATGGGAAGATTAAGGTTGTAATACCTACTATGTCACAAGTCTAATGCGGATCGTTAGACTTCTCAAACCTCTGAGAATATTATAGAGAACGCTGAGATTTCCTTTCTTCCTGCACCGTTATAAAGATAAAGGCGTTTATTTGCACTGATATTTACAGAATATATTTAAAGATTTTACAGAATTATTAGCTTTATCTATATTTTTCTGTTTACGTCGAACAAATTTAAGAAATGCGATTATAATTTAACGTCTTACTTAGCAACATTTACATAGTTTACTAGAATGTCTACTACAGAATGTGTACTAGAATTCTCTACACATGTCCTTGTAAGCTATCGTTCGTTGTTCTCTTAGTTAAAAGGCTTTCAAGGCGATATGCGTTTTATCTTTATATTCTTAATAGCTAAATGAACAAAGCCTCGTTTCATTAATGTTTGACGCCAATTTCAAGGGCTAAGGCCGCTACTACCGACACTTTATGTTCATTCGCCAATTATATCCATAAAAAAAGTCATAGAACATTTTACATAAGCCGTAAGCAATACCTTTTCCTTTTTATTACCCAATTATTCAGTCGCAAAGTGATCATAAGATATTATTTTTATAGTCGGGGTATAATGTAGGTACCTGTCATTAAATGTTAAGTACCCACATTCAGTACAGGGTTTATTGTAACCTCGGGCTGGTTGGCATTTATAATTAGTTAATGGATTTTTATGAACAAATTGTATGTTTTGTTACTACCTACGTTTATATTTGAATTATAATTAAGCTTTTTGTTTATCACATAGTTGGGTAAGTCATATATTATTGGCAGCCGATTTGTATTGTAATTGTATTAGAACTCAGTATTACTACTTGAGCAATACTCCTAAAATTTATTTGGTAATGTTTACTTCGACGTGTCTCTAGTTACCAATACGAGTTACATAATACATTAATGGGTAATTAGAGGGTTAACCCTCTAAGTAATAAAATAACAAAGTTATGAGCGCTACAATTTTACTCTTCGAGTACATTGTGCGAGTTTGCAACTTGCACAAAACGAGCTTACA